>NSJW01000446.1:0-252473 GCA_019955255.1 Castanospermum australe | reverse complement strand
CAAGAGATGATGAGAAATAGAATCTCTCTCATAATTATTGCTGAACTAGTTATGAAAGAGTGATTTTTAACCTTCATAACTTTGGTTCATTTTAGTCAATAACTTTCAAAAAACATATTATAATAAATAAATAAATTACTATATTTATATAAAAAAAGCCCCAATTTTGTACTAATCTATAATTGTTTGGTTATTTTCTACTAAATATTATTTTAGGTTAATAATTTTATTAAAATTTGTTCTTATTTTAATTGATTTCACACTATTCATTCTTCAGCTAATGGCAAAATAAAAATAAAAATAAAACTTGTGCTGAAATACTAGTTTGTATGGAAACCTCCAGCCTGACATTTCTTGTTTTGACTTAATAGTGTAATAATTTCTGCTTTTTTTTTTTTGAAATTACCTTTTGCATAATTTTTCATATAAAGAATTAGCTCTTACATAGTATCACATATACACTAAATTTTTTACATAAAAATTACAATAATCTCGATGCATAAATTGAAATAGTATAGATTTTATATCACAAAAATAGTGCAGTTATGAGGTCCTAGTCCCAGTCAACCACAGCTATTAGAAATTCTTTGAATATTCTACGCCTAAGCAGGAACTAGGAAACTTCAGTACCTAATAAGGTGAGAAGGGTCGTTCTGCAAAAGCACTTCACCTAACTAGTCAATATCTATGTGGCCATTTCTACATTCCAAATTAGCTCAATTTGTTTGGGGTTTCAAAATCTTTCCTCTCTGTCCTGTTTCTATCATTCTTCTTCTTTTTCCAGTTTCTCTACGCTCTTTTAACTTAGTTTTCTTCTCTCTAGCCATATATAGGCTCAGTTTTGTATCTCCAAATGGCTTTTGAAAAAAGAAGGGATATTCTCATCCAAACCTTCTTGTGTTCCTTGTTCAGTGTCTTTTTGGCGAGTCATGGTCGTGAGAGTGATATCTACTGTTTAAGATCTATAAAGGAGTCCTTGGAAGACCCATTTGATTTCTTATCTTCTAGCTGGAACTTCAACAACAAAACAGAAGGTTTCATATGTAGTTTTTCTGGTGTTGAATGCTGGCATTCTGACGAAAATAGAGTACTAAACCTCAGACTGTCAAACATGGGGCTGAAGGGCCAGTTTCCTCGGGGCCTTCAAAATTGCTCTTCATTGACAGGTGTAGACCTTTCATTCAACAAGCTCTCAGGACCCATCCCATCTGATATATCAAATTTACTCACGTTTGCTACCGTGATTGATCTCTCACACAACAGTTTCACTGGTGAAATTCCAGAAGATATTGCTAACTGCAGATACCTGAATGCCCTTAGACTTGAAAACAACATGTTAAGCGGTCAAATCCCTCCGGTACTTTGGCTGCTCTCCAGAATTAGAACATTTAATGTTAGTAACAATCATTTATCAGGGCCAGTGCCTGTGTTCTACGGGGGGAAAGTTTTTGCTGATAGCTATGCTAATAATGATGGGCTTTGCGGAGGGCCTTTGGCACCCTGCTCCCAAATCGCCGCCACTTCCGAATTCCATCAATCACTCAAGAATGGCCTTATTGTTGGTTATGCTTTTTCAGTGACTTCTGTTATTGTTGCTTCTATGTTCTTCTGTCGTGAACCTTGGACACAATTGAAGCACACAAAACAACATCTCCGAAACAAAGGTAAAGAAATGGGCAGATGTATTTGTTCCGTCACAAGGAGAAAGATGCGAATAGTAGCCAATCAGATGCGCGAATTGTTACCTCCGCAGTTGCTAGAGAAAGGAAGCGAAGAGGTACTTTCTCCATCTCTCATTCTGAGTATGCCCTGAATTCAAATATCTCTAGTGTTATTGCCTAGTTGAATGGTCCAAATAATTGTTGGAGAAACAGTGTGCTATTTAAGTTTGGACGGCCAAAGACTCCAGAAGTAATTTTTGAGTCAAAGTAATTCTAAGCCCAAGTATGAATAATCCACACTTCAAGAACATTCCTCCATTCTCAAAAACACAATAATAATAAATTTTACACTATAGATGGATGAAGTGGTGTGGTTAATAATGGAGTAGAGTAGTGAAAATCTATTGTTTGGAAGCTTTTTAAATAATAGAATAGGATGGTTAAGAAAAAAAAAACCCCAAATTACTCTATATCACTTAAATTTTCAAATTTTCATATCTTCCAATTTGGTGGGTTTAGGATGAAATGGTTTCCTTTTTTTTTTAAATAGTCATTTATCTTTTCAACTCTTATAATTCTAATCACGAGAAGAACAATAAAACTTAAAAAAGTAATATTATATGTTAAATTTATAATTTATTTCACTTTATTAACGATCATTGTAACTTTCAAATCATTCGTTCTCTCGTTAAGACTTTCAAACAATAGAATAAAATTATTTTAGGTTTTAACTCCACTCTGTTTCAAATCACTCTATTATAAATCACTCCATTTCATTTTCTTCAAAATTCTCAAACATCAAATTATTTTAAGTTTTAGCAATGATTGATAGTTGTGGCTTGCATCCACAGTTCTCTGTACCATTGGAAAGATTGACTTCCACAATGACGTTGGAAGAACTCAGTGATGTAACTGACTGCTTTACCATGGACAATGCCATCGGGGTGGGGAAGATGGGAATTATGTACAAGGGAAGGCTACCTAATGGTTGGAGCCTAGCTGTTAAGAGACTACTTGATTCTCAGCTGTTTAAGAGGCAGTTTCTTTCAGAAATAATGATTCTGCGTGAGCACAGACACAGAAATATAATTCCCCTGCTTGGGTTCTGCATAGAAAGAAATGAAAGGATGCTGGTATACCAATACATGTCAAATGGAAGACTTTCCAAATGGTTACATCCTTTAGAAAGTGAAGTCATAAGATTGAAATGGCCTGAGAGGGTCAACATTGCACTTGGGGTAGCAAGAGGCTTAGCTTGGCTCCATCATAGCTGCAATTTGCATATAGTGCATCTCAACATATGTTCAGAGTGTATCTTGCTAGATCAGGATTTTGAACCCAAAATATCCAATTTTGGAGAGGCCAAATTCATGAATCCCAACATTGAGGATGATCTAGGCATGGGATTTCATGGAAACGATGGGAAGAAGGATGTGTATGACTTTGGAAGTTTACTTTTTGAGCTGATCACAGGAAAAACATTTAACGAAGTGTCCTGTTCATCCAGTACTTCTAACCTATCTGGCAACCCTTCAAATTTTTTTGATGCCATTGATAAATCTCTGTTGGGGAAAGGATTTGAAAATGAAGTCTTTACTCTCATCAAAGTTGCTTGTGAGTGTGTTCAGCCTTTCCCGGATCAAAGGCCAACAATGCTTGAAGTTTACAACAACTTGAGCAATAGATGGGAGGGGCGACATCGATTCAGTGATGATTCTGACTCGTCTAGGCCATCAGAAATTGTTCCTGCTACTAGTATGGATGAAATTGTCAACTTATAAAAAAAATTAGGACATGTTTTTGAGGGGGAAAAAAAAGTTCTTGTATTATTCTCGTTATTGTAGTGATGTGCGTTAGTATATATCAGAAAACGAATGAGATATCTTCAGAGTCTGTAAACTGTTCTGCTTTTGAAATGTTGCGTTTCAAACTTTTTTTTTTTCTTTTGAAACAAACGATACACCTTTTCCTCTGTTGAATAAAATTTATATGATATAGATATATTAGTATGGATATGTTCATGTACAATTCTGGATGAATTTACATTATACTATAAATTTAATGATTTAGATTTATTTTATGTAGTGAGATGTAGTAAATTTTATGTACAAAACAGATGCAAACCGTTTTAGAATAATCTTGTAGAAATAACACAAGCCTAACAAATCAAGAACGCAAGAGTCTGAAACCTATTATAATATATAAATATGATTGCTAATATTAGTTGATACTATATTACTATTTAGTACTAACATTATTAATATTAATATGTGATTGAGGCAAAGTCTAAAGTCTAATTAATCACACTAAAATTTCTATTGAAATTACCTCTGCTTAAATTGTACGTAATGGAATAAAAGAGAAAAAAAAAAGAAACAGAAGAGGTCATTTGCCCTTTAACCACTTCGGGGATATGATATTTGATTAAAAGAAAATAAATTGAATGTTAGCTCAAGAGTCAAGTCAACTGAGAACGGTTATGAAAAACCAAATGTTTATAAACACGTCAGGTCTAATATTATTAAAAAAAAAACACTTTTTTTGGGTCTAAAGAAAAACACTTATTTGAAACAACTCAGAAAAAGAGACTAGGAGGCCAATTCCAAACAACCCCCCTTCTAATTAAAACCAAAATAAATAAAAGCTTCAGTCCAAATCCAGTTCACAGGTTGGGTCAAAGTCAACTTGTACAGTTGTATGTCATTATTCTATATAATGGATTGATAGCTACTTAGATCACATCGGATTTCTTTAGAGAGATAACCTGTTGAATTTACTTCGTTTTCTCACGGGAATCATGCCATATGAGAAAAGCTTAACAATGACACAAGCTATTTTGAATATTCCAGGAAATTGCAATATGAGCCAAATTAAAGCAATGAAAATTCAACCAAAAGCATATGAAAGTCCTTTCATATGACACAACCTTTCCATAGGTAAGATGAATGAGGGTCAAACATCTTTAATAGAAACCAAATTGATTCTCCAAATTTAATGAACAGGGTTTCAATTTTTTCCCTTTCCCTTTGGCTTTCTGTGCACAATACCCACGTATCTACATGTTCTAGCATGGAAGTTGCTCCTAGGATAAGAGTGCACAGTGTTCTTCTACACATTTTCTTGTGGTCAGTGCCTGCTAACTTCTGCATGAGCTATGCGGATAGCGGTCATGAACTCTATGGAGGAACACAAGGAGCTTCTGATAACAGATTAGTTGATCGATCATTTTGGTACAGTTTTGCTATCGGTTATGTTTCTTCAGCAACTGTAGTCACAATTGCTTTAATGTACTTCTGTGTTCCTTGGGCACAACTGAAGAGAAAGAAGAAAAGAAATTTCACATCTTTCGATACGAGGAGGAGGAAGAACCCTGCAACGGATGCAAATCAATTAGCCAAGTTGCTGCCTTTGGCATTGCTGGAGAACGAAAGCCAAGAGGTTCTCTCTCTCCTTGAGCCTGTGTCTGCTGCATTTATACCCTTTCACTGCTTTCATAAACAGCGTTTCATGTTCTTGCTTTGTGTTTACTTTCCATATAAATTACTTTCATTATATAGTTGAAATTTGAAAACCTGGGCCAGAGCTAAACAAATTTTGTTAGCAGGCCAAAGAGGAAAGGGAATTTACGCCCTGAAAAGAATTCATTTGAAAGGAAATGATTTAGAAATACTGTTAAGGCGATAGGATTGCAGATTCTCAAATATATAACGCAAAATAATTTGTAAATAAATTGAATTCTTGAATTAATGTCAAAATCCATTTGCAAATGAAATGAATTATTTTGAGATTCCAGAACATACACATGGCTTGGTAACGCATTGTTGCATGCCACCACAGGTTTCTAGAGTACTGGACAAATTAATTTCTACCATTAGCTTCAGGGAACTGTGCAAGGCAACTGATTACTTCAACATGAGCAACGTTATTGGGGTGGGAAAGACCGGGATGATGTACAAGGCCAAGCTTGGTGATGGTAACTGCTCCTCTGTGGCAGTGAAGAGACAACATAATTCTAAACTGTTTGAAACAAAGTTTGCAGTAGAAATCACTATTCTGCAGAGATTCAAACATAGAAACTTGGTTGGTCTTCTTGGGTTTTGCACTGAAAGAAAGGAAAGGATCCTAGTGTATGAATTGATGCCAAATGGTAAACTGTCTGATTGGTTGCATACTTTGCAAAATGAAGCCTTTCCTTTGGAATGGCCAATAAGGCTTAAAATAGCACTTGGGCTAGCAAGAGGTTTATCTGGTCTCCACCATAGCTGCAATTGGCAGATACTCCATCTTGGCATAAGCTCAGAGCATGTTTTGCTCGATCAGAATTTTGAACCCAAATTATCGAATTTCAGAAGTGCCAAATTTGTCAAAGGAAACCAAAAGAACCAAGCTAAGAAGGATGTCTATGATTTTGGGGTTGTGCTTTTGGAGCTAATCACAGGAAAGAAATGCACTCGAGTGAATGGCTTTCCTACTGTCATTGATCAATCACTCTTAGGAAAAGGGTTCGATGGAGAAATCTCTAGTCTAGTCAAGGTTGCCGTTGACTGCATTCAGATGTCTCCACATCGAAGGCCAAGTATGCTTGATGTGTATGAAAATATAAAAAGGTTATGGGAAGGATATGAAACCGGTGATTGATTCATGGGAAGGATCATAAATAGACCAATAATGAATTTGAATTGTTTGTGTGTGTATATTATATTATCTGTTAGAACCAAAATATTTAGTTGTATATTTTCAATCTTGATCTTAAATATGCAGGAGGGTGCCGAAAAATTGTGTTGATTGAATGCCAATCCCAGCATGTTCATTGATTTAAAGGAGACAAAGGTCCCCTTGTTTTAAATTCAATGCCTTTTCTTGTTTTTATCTTAAAAATAAAATGTTGAATGTAAGCTAAGTTAGCTAACCCAGCTAATGAAGTTTATTAAAGCGAGTGCAAAGATTTCGAAATATAACTAAATAAGAATTTTTCTTATTGAAAATAGGTTAAAAAAATAATTTTCAATGCAATTTCGATGAAAATTTCTGAACGTAAGATAAAACAATAAATTAAACTTAAAAAAATATTTTTTTTGAATTTTTTTGGTGGTATTTCTGAAGTAAATAGGAGAATAAATTTAATTTTTCAATTTTTAACAAAACAGCAGGCTGCAAAAGTAATTTCCGCTTGTTCATTAACAGTTGAAACTTAAACAGCTGAAGAACAAAGCCTGGAGCAGGAATGTGCAAACCAATTGGATTTCATCATTAGGAACTCGAACTGGGTTAGTTTGTGAAAGAACCCGAGTCTTTCTCCTCAAGGCTTAGTAGTAGGCTTAGGAGTGGAAATAGATTAGGCTTTAGCTTAAACAGGCCAGACTTGTATTATAAAAGATTATCCTAAGCCAGCCTGACCTGATTTATTTGAAGAAAAATAAAAATCTGACCTAACCTAAAAATCTGTATAAAAGCCTGATTTAAGAATTTTTAAAAAATTATATTATTAAATTAATATTTATACAAATATTTTATATATTATATATAAAATTATAATATATATAATATAATTTAAAAAATTATACATTGTAAACATGTTGGCCTATCAAGCCTAATAGGCCTTTTTAAAATCTTACTACCTAGTCTATTTACTTAAGTAGGCTTTAGAAAAAGTTTAAATCTAGCCTAAATCATAAACAAATTAGGCTAGGGCATGTTCAATATAGGTCAAATTATAAATTTTTGACAGGTCGCTTGATTTATTTTTACTCTTAATTAATTCCATGATCTTCATTAAATCATAAACATAAACAAGCTACTGCTTTCCTCATGCTATTTTTCACATAATTGAAGAAAACATGAATAAATAAAGAAGAAAATAAAAGAAAAAAGAAGTAATTTCATACAATCACGCTTGAAGCAAACTAGTTGACATTCGTACTCTTTTAAATTTTGACATATACAAAATCTTGCTTGTTTTTTATATTGTGGTCAACTCGAAAACAGAGAGGGTATAAAAAAAGAGAGGTTTTTTTTGGGGGGGGGGGTGTGTTCCTTGAAGATGATGGTTGTTATTATATAATCAGAGTAAACAATTGTGTCTTTGATTAAAATTTTATAAATTTAATTTTGCATGAACTTAATTTATAAATTTGATTTTGTTGAAAAATAAATTTGCAAGTAAGGATTTATTTTTAGAAACATTTATATGGAAAATAATAAAAAAATATCATTTGCATAGTGTTATCAAGCCCTAATTATTTCAATATAAAATAATGATATGATATCAAATCACGGTTGTGTTTTTTTCCCACAACCAAGTGTTTTCGTTGTAAAAGTAACAAGAATGTTGCTTCTGTAGTTGAATGTTAAAACTTAAAAGTACGTTTGAAGTGTAAACATTCTTCTGTCGTGAAGGGCGCCAAACATTTTGACAATTAGAATGAATTATATATATTTGAGGATCTAAATTCTTTTTATGATAAATTAATTAAGGAACTGAATTTTTATCATTATTAATTAAAAGACTCAACTTTACTGAAATATCTTTTTCTTGATAAAAAATGCTGAAAAGATAAAAATACTCGACTTTGCATATCAAAATAATTTGAAACATGAAAAAAATATATAATTATATATGACCTGGAAATTTTTTCTAATTAATATTTATTACTGAAATATTATGTTATTAAGTTTAATTCCTCAATTGGTTTTCATGTAAAGTTGAGGTCCTTAATTAGTTACTACATTAAAATTGATGTGCTTGTAGAATAGTCTTCTCTACTCTAAATCATAAGAAGCTTATTTCATTTTCTTTCTTCTTTTGCATTGCATTATAAAATTGGGAATATTTAGGCTACGTGAAATAGAAGAAATTCTTGTGTAAGTTTAATCTACACAAGTTATGTAACTCAAGTCAATAAATATTTGACACATTATTATTTTAAACATAAATTTGTGTGTCATATAATTATTTTATATTAAAAAATGATAATATGTCAAATATTGATTGACTTAGTCAAGTTTACACAAGAATTTATTTTGAAACTGGGAAAAAGGTTATTGAAGTTACAAAATGTACACCCCGAAGCCCGGAACATCCCTTCCAATCTGGGTTTGTGTCACTTGCTTCTGTTTGCCGAGGTAGGAGGATGTAGTCACTTTAATTAGTAAACTAACTTCCAGCTTGTTTCCTACTCTATTATCATTTTTTTAGTTAAAGTACAGATCAGATAACCGCAAAGCGGTGATGTAGAGCCAAGGGGGAAATACTGTTGTTGCTTAAAGTGGCAAAAAAGTTCCATATCAGATATCTAATTTTTGATATGCAAAATTAGTATATCGACTTGTTTGCATAGAAAACACACATATAAATGACCCCATTACATGCAACAACCATCATCCCTAAGAATAACATTTCAACTTCTCATCCAAGACACGGTAGTATACAATGAATTTCTACGGTTCATTTGCTCTTTTTTTCCTCTTCAGCTTAGCCCTGTGGTTTCCACTCTCCCATGCGCAAAACTCGCCCCAAGACTACCTCAACGCCCACAACACAGCTCGTGCACAGGTTGGCGTTGCAAATATTACTTGGGACAGCGCAGTAGCAGCCTATGCTCTGAACTACGCTAATTCAAGGATCAGTGATTGCAATCTCGTGCATTCAAATGGACCTTACGGTGAGAATCTAGCCAAAGGCAGTGGTTCATTCACAGAAGCTGCTGCAGTGAACTTGTGGGTGGCAGAGAAGCCATACTACGATCATAACAACAACTCCTGCGTTGGGGGCCAGTGCTTGCACTATACCCAGGTGGTGTGGGGCAACTCAGTTCGTTTAGGGTGTGCCAGGGTACAATGCAGCAATGGATGGTGGTTTGTCTCTTGCAACTATGATCCCCCAGGCAATTATGTTGGCGAACGCCCTTATTAACAAAGCTTATAAGAGCTTAAGCCGTCCCTTTCATGTTAATTTTACTGGGGAGCATGGCATGAATAAGTCATGCACCAAAAAATAAAAGAATGTTTCAGCGTTGTTCTTGGTAAATTTTAATAATGTGGGTTCCAGATCCCCTGTCCCAAAATGTATGATCTTGTTTGGCATATCAATTGTCAAGTAATCATTTTTATACTTGAACAGTTGAACTACTTCCTTATTTACCATTACATGTTCATATACTAATTGGCATTTTACTGAAGAATAAGTTTAAGTTTTTATCTACCAAAATTGCTACCCACAAAAGTAAAAGATATTATTAATTAACTCAGGCATCTATTTATAATGTTTGTAGTTGTGCCAGATTTTCATTGCCGTACACTGGGCTAAATATAACTTTCAGATTCATGAGAATGTTTCCTGGCAGGTAAATACTCTGTTTTTCTACCAATACTACAGTTCGAAATATATATACTTTCGTTGGTCAAATTCCATCCTAAGACTCTTAAGACTCTAGTTCTAATGATCTTATGCTTTGTCCATCATGCACTACAAAACAAATGCCTGGGGCCCCTGAAGCATCATGAATGGCTGCAGAAGAGGGGGAATTTGAAATATAATTAAAAAAAATGTTAGAATGTATGATACTATATCCGACCCTTCTTTCATCTTGTTTGAACAGGTAGTTGAATGAAATTTGAATAAGTTGATTCTCCTTCAATTTTTGTCTGATACATTATCCTAACGTATTAAAGGGTTTGAGGAGCCTAGAATGTACTCTGTATCTTTCTGCACTTATGTGCGATGACCAACTTCTATGTGCATCTAAATGAAAGCCTTCATCAACAGAGATTAGGTCTCAAGCTCTCAATAATCATTGTCTTGTTACAATAAAGAGTTAGCTGCTGCAAAGAAATCTCCAGAATATTTACCAATACCATCCTTGCAGTTGAGTGGTCAATTTTTTCTTAAACTTGATAAAAGTAAGATCCCAATATCAATCACCAAGGAAATCAAATAAAAGAGAGAGAGAGAGAGAGAGAGAGAACCAAAAAAAAAAACAGAGACTAGGAGAACAAATTTTTCCAGTACACATACATCTCCACTTCTGAAATTACTGCTATAAAAAGCCAAATCCCATTGAAGAAGAAAGGAAAATTTAATTCAATAATTTTCGAAGCTGCCCGCGCTTGACATTTCTATCAGAAATTCTTCAATAGCCATCCAGAATTAGAAAACTAACAGAAAGCCTGATAAGACCGCAATAACTATGCCAATTGTTAATCTTCTGCAAGAAGAGGGCCTCCTAGCAGCTGTACCGCAAAGCAAGACTTAGATTAGGTTGATTCCGTTTTATCAGATATGACAAGGAAACTATGTCTAGCCATGCCATTATGCTTTTAAGAATTTCAAACTGGTGAGACAATCTGTTAAGTTAACTTAAGTTAGGCAATAACTTCAACAGCAATAGAATTAACTAAATAAGTAATCACAGGACTCACCACTTAGAAGAGTTGAGACGTTAGAATAGAACTGATAGTCATTGTACCACATGAAACAATTGGATCCATAAATTTCCCATCTTCTTTTGTTGCCAATAACAGTTTTGAAATTGACCAACTGGTCCTCCAGGCACCTTCTGCAGTCCATCCTGCTGATATCTCTTGTGCATTGAGCCATGCCATACCTCTTCCCACTCTGAATGATGTTCAATATTGCTGTCTGCAACATGAATGGCTGGTCTGGAGCTGTGGCTGCTAGTCCATTCATGAAGGGAAGCCCTTCTGAAACCGCAGATGGGTCATCAAAATCAGTATCATTTGTGATTGCCACTGCAGCTTGTTGCCTGACTCCAAAGAAGCTCTCATTCGAGTAGCGCAGGAAACACCATCTAAACCAAACTGAAACATCTCTGCTCTTGGAGCAGTCATTTGAGGCTACTCTGATGGAGTTAAGGGTGCAATTAGAACAATTATTCACAGATATGTCCCCCCTACATAATATTATGCCATAAACCTTGTTGGCTTTCTTTCCCACAATGGTTTGGTAAAAACCATGGTGATCAACCACATTAGAAGCAAGAGAATCCAACAAACTTCTCAGATTGGTCTGGAATCTATCTTCATTGACAGAATAGCCAGCTTCTGAGCATCGTGAACCCGTTTGAACATTGGCATCAGCAAGGCAAAAGCCATTTGGAAAGACCAAAACAAACCAGTTGATGACGCACAAGACAAAAAAAGAGAACGTCTTCATCTCTTGGGAGTCACTCTTTCGTGCTGAAAAATTTAGCAGAAGAGGAAGATCAGAAGTAATGAGTGTGTCACCTTGTAAAAAATTGAACTTTTTTCTGTTAGTCAAATAAAGACCTTTAATTGGATAAATTTTTGCAGTATTGGAAGGTCATTAAAATTATATTTTATTTAATTATATTTTTATATTTTAATATTAAATAATTAAAAAATATATATTTATTAAAAAAACACATATTTTAAAATAAAAATAATTAATGTTATATTAATAAATATATTTTTTAATTATTTTAATATTAAAATATTAAAAAATAATTAAATGGTAACATATGCAATGATTTCTCCTTTAAACATATGCAATTTTCAGGTTGTGGTGCAAGTCAAAAGAACTTTATGGTACTTAACCTCGGAAGCAGAAATAAAAATACAAGGTACTAGTTGAATTGGATTAGGGAATTGTTTTCAGATTATTAAGAATAGGCAAACCTCAAATGAGTCATAAGTACATACGGCACCGAATCTCTAGCTGATACTAACTTCTTAGTGTAATGATTATTGTAGGTACGCTGACCTCACATATTTGCGCAACTTATTAAATGACACTTTAAATTTCACTTTCATTCTTTGTGAAAATTTTACATTCAATACAATGCCTACCTCACCTAGTCGTGTGACTAATAGCTTTTCTACTTGTTAAACCACCTCGTGATCTACGAAGAATTTATTGAGTAACTTTCTTATAAAGTTCCAAAAATTGGGAGTTTAACCAACAGCTAAAAAACTACATGATTAGGATAAACATAAACATGAAAATCTTAAGGGTTTGACTTAGTGGCGCAAACAAACATGTGTCATGTTGATATGTCACACTGTCACATGTTAAAATATTAGCTTTGCTAATTCTTTGGGTTTTCAATTTACAAAATAAAAACTCTTGAAAATTTTTTGCAAGTATATTTGTATTGACGAGAATCAAGAAAAAAAAAAGAAAAAAATTATTTTAAATATTTTAAACTTCAAATTTTAAAATAAGACTTCTTTTTTCTTTTGTTTATCTTCTATTATCATTCAATATAAACATACCTTGATATATATATATGTTTAGATTGGAAGAAAATGAAGGAAAAGAAAAAAAGACTTATTTTAAAATTTAAAATTTAAAATTTTTAAATTAAACATTTCTCTTTTTTTTTACTCTTTATTTCGCTCAAGAGATAACCTGGGTTGCAGGCACCATTTACACTAGTTGAATGGCAAAAAGGAGCTCCCCACTCTGTCTATAATTGATGTTCCTCGGGACACTCGTGGAACATTGTCAAGTAGTTTTGGTTTCTAAATTAAGTGGGTTTTAATCAGTTTGTTTTTGAGAATCAGAGGCAACAGTTTCTCTTAATGGGTCACCTTGTTGGGCTAGATCGATTTTCAAATGTCTCGCAAAATCTATTAATCGGCCACACTCATTTTGAACGAGGAGGAGTATGATATATGTCACCCACAAAAGATAATGCATGTTTGACACTTCTATATAGGTGCCACATGTAGGGGACTAATTAGGCAAAGTAAAATATAACTAAAAATTTAAGAGTTTTATTAATATGTACTCTCTAATAAAGTAAAAATAATATTTATTACTTTTTATTAAATCATTTTAATGATTTAAAATTAAAATTTAAAAATATTCTGAATTTTTAAAATATTAAATAATCTTATTTTTCATTTAATTAAATTTCTATTTTTAATTCTTTAAGCCTTAGGCACATATTAATCAAAATTTAAATAAAACAATGACCAACTTTATCTTCTTCAATCACTTCATATCATCCCTGAGTTTCATGTCCAATAATGCATTAGATACAATGAATATATACTAGTACTTTTTTTTATCTATTTTTATTTATCATAAGAATTAATAAAATTATTAAATAGTAAAAAATATAGTTTAAAATAATTAAATTATTTTTTATTTTATTAATATTTTATTAATTTTAATTATTTCACTCATTCTAATAAAGGTAAAGTTAAAAAAAATTAATTAATATTTCTTTAATATTTTTAAATACCAGATAGAAAGTAACATATACTGACCTTGGAAATGGAACCCAGCATTCATAGTAGTGATGGTTTGGATGCTTTATGAAAAGGATCTTGTGCATCCAGGCTTAAAAACCGGCATGACCAAGGCCTACAACACGATCGTGAAAACAGCTCCCATGCCATTTTACTCCCATCCCGAGTAGTGCTAATAAGCCCTCACACACTGAACAGCTCTGTGCTGATCAACAAAGCATTTCTTTGGCTTTGAGCTTATTTTGATTAGCATATGCCATAGCCAAGTGAAGCTCGCCATATATAGAGTTGCGTTGCACTGGGTACGGTGGAATCAGGGCATGAATAGTTTTGAGCCCGTGAATGTGAATTGTGTGGATCATAGTGTTGTTGCCTCCGACAGGTAACGATTGGCTGCCATTTGAGGCTTTGGCATTCTGCGTCCGGTTTTGCTTCTTTCGTTAATGCTTATATTTATCGGCACATGACTATTTGTTGTCGAAAAACAGAGTTGAAAAGACGTAAAATGAAAGAGTAAAGAAACGGTTGAGTGACAGATGAGAAGGCACGCAATGAGAACATAAGGATGTGAAAAAATTGCTTACATGACTAAACAATAGAAAAGCTGATGTGTTGATTAATTCAAGAGCACCCGTTTTGCTTCTTCATTAATGGTTGATTATGAACACATCACTGTTCTCGTTGAAAATGAGAATTTAAAAGACATAAAATGAAGGAGGGTAAAATAAACGGTTGAATGAGAGATCATCAGAAGATGCAGAATGAAAACGTGATAATGGAAAAATTGTTAGGTAGGTACATGTTTATATAAATACTTAAATCAATATTAAATATGTATAATTAATTATTTATAAAAAGATATATTTATAAAACATGACCTATAAAATTTTATTCATATTTAATGTTGATTTAAATGTCATGTAAACACATAACTACTTCAAAATTTTTGTGTGAATGTGAAAATTTTGTTTATATGGCTAAAAAAATTTAAAAGCTAATGTGACAATATACAATAGAGGTGACAATTAGGGTCGCATTATCTTTCTGAAAAAAATATATATAAACCGAATTAATCAATTGTCAAATTAAATTAATTATTTATTTGTATATCTTTAATAAAATAAATTTGTTAATCATTTAACTATTCATAAAAAGTATTATAATTAATCATTATTTAACTAAATTAGTTATATTTCATATCACGTCATTCGAGAGTATCAAAATATTTTAGGAGTAGGTTAGAATCGTCTTATAAATATATAGCCAAACCTCAAATAAGTCATAAGTACATGCAGCACCGTATCTCCAGCTGATACTACTTCTTAGAGTAATGATCAGTGTAGGTACATATTTGTGCAAGTTATTAAATGACATTTTAAATTTCACTCTCATTTTTTGCGAACAATTTAGATTCAATACATACCTCTCCTAATGACGCGAATATTTTTCTACTTGTGAAAGCATTTCATGATCTACATAGAATTTAGTGAGTAACTTTCTTATAAAGTTCCAAAAATTGGGAGTTTAACTAACAGTTAAAATAAAAATACATAATTAGGGTAAACATAAACACGAAAAATCTTGAGGGTTTACTTTAGTGACGCAAACAAACGTGATATGTGATTACTTACAATGTCACATGCTGAAATTTTAGCTTTGATAATTTTTTGGATTCAAGATTAAGAGCAAATTCTTAACAGTTTCAAATTACAGGCTCCACATACATTAGTTTTTTTTTTTTTTCTTGTTTGGAAGATTTTTGAGGGAGGAGAGAGGTATTCGAACACAGGTGTGGATATTACATGACAATCGTATTACAATTTTACCATTGGCCAGCTCTGCCCACATACACTACTTGAATGGCAAAAGGAGCTCCCCACTTTGTCTACAAATGATGTTCCTGGTGACAATAATGGAACATTATCAAGTAATTTGATTTCTAAGGCAATTGGGTTTCAATTAATTTCTTCCCCAGAAACACATTCACAGGCAACAGTTTTCTGTTAATGGATCACCTTGTTGTAGATCGATATTTCGAATGTCCCACAAAATCTGTTAAGTGGGCCTGTGCTGTTATGCTTTTGTTTTTGTTGGAGTGGCTTGTGTTGTATTTACAATACTAGATGTGCTTTGGATTGGATGCCAGTTCTCTCTCAATTTTCTTATACTAAGTTGTACGTTTGTTTGGGAGCTTCAAAGGCAACTTTGTTTCCCTTTCTAAACTATTTTTGCCTTTGGATATTACTTTTAAATTTCAAAATGACTCAATAAACTTGAATTATTTTCCCTCTTGCACATGCACAGTTATTATACTAGAATTCAAGTCAAAATATGAGGTAAAATTTAGTGAATAAAGTACTCTGATAGAAAAATTAATAACCTAGAGAATAATTTGTGAGAGTATACTCTCTTGATTTGCTTATCCATTGTTAATATTTGTAGTTTAATCTTTAAATTGTACTCTGTACTTTAAATGATGTATTTTAGAGGATCCAAATCTTTAATTTATATTAGAATGCATTACCTTGAGACATAATATTTTCCATTTTGTAGTTCATGCATCTATCTCAAGATGGGTTTTGATTAAATCTGTTGTAGTATCTATTTTCCTTTTTTTGGTTAATCAGTTAAATAGTATTTTATTTTAATGTTCTAAATATTAGTACAGGATATTGGTAAAATTTGAAAAATAAATGAATCGTAGGTGAGAATTAAACCAAATGAGGAGCCGTGGTCCAGGGGCGGCTCCTCTCGTGGGCTTAGGAAGTCAAGACCTTCAAAAAATTTTTAACAATTTTTATTTTACATGTAATTTTTTTACATACTTCTAGAACAAGAGATTTCTCTTAATTTCATAGTTTAAAATAAATTTTAGTGCCAAGATGTTAATACATCTTGTTTGTATATAAGCCCTTTGTGTATTTACGTTTTTCTTTATAACTAGATAGACTAAAATTAAATAAATTCAGGTATACTCATAAAATTCTTATGTGATCACATGAATAATGTGTACAGATTTATTTTATTTTATGCTCAAATTTAACTTAATTGTAAAAAATAGAAATAACAATAATTAAAATAATGAGTATTTAGTAATAAAAAATTTGATATTATATTAAAGATTAATTATTTTAAAAATTTAAATTATTAAATATAAACATATAAATAATTTTATATATTTAAAGACTAATACTCTCGTGTAAAATAGCCTACAGTTGGCCAAGAAGTGAGAAGAGCTTGGTACCGTTGGTCCAACCCTAAAATTGACAAGTTATGGACCCACCTCATAAAGCTGCTGAATGAGTCAAAGGGCTCAGCCTATTTTGACTATGAATTGTCCAAACAACAAACCTTATAGCATGCTGCATGCCCCTTTCCCTTCCCCATTCTTCAACAATACTACTAACCTACTTCCATTGCCCTCAATGGCTTCACATCCACAATCCTTCGTCCGTTTCATGTAGTAGTAGTAGTTGTTTTCTTTTCTTTCTTCTTTTGCCCTTAACTTCTCCTAGTGGTGGCAAGTTATGTCAGCAGGTCAATTTGCAACGAATGTATTATTCGATATAATCGAACTCAAACTCTATATATATGTCCCAAATTCCCAAAAAGCAACACAACACAGCACCAAATTCGTAAAAGCCATGAACTAATAAGTTAAACTTTGATTTATGGTTTTTTTTTCAAAATCTCAACCCATTTATGTTAAGTTCAAATCTTCATAATAAAGAGTGTTTTAGCTGCAAATTGTCACCCTCACTGCTCTGCCAAATCTTATCTATTTTTTTGGCATATCCATGAACATTGATTCACTTGCTAGTACGAAATTCCCGTCGCTTACTTGTCGGTTCTTCTTGGTGGCTAAGCCCACACCGTTCCAAGTGCTGGTTGGTGGTAGTCACTTATTCATGTGGAAACTTCGCATTGACTAACATCTTTCCATGATGTTTTCTGCTTGAAATTTTATGCCACCTGCCTTATATATGGCTTGGTTCAACACCTTAGTTACGTGTGTACCAGCTGGACTCCCAATCTTAAGAATCTAGCTAGATGCTAAAACTTGACAAACCCTCCCCCTTCTAGGTGTTGGTCCGATGGGCTTATTAATAGTTTATTTAGAATTATTTATTATAATAAATATTTGTAAAAAATAAATATGTTGTTCGGATAAATTTATTAAAATAATTTTTGAAATCTAATAATTTATTTTTAACTTATTGTCATAAGTTAAAAATTGAAGCTTATGAAAATAAATTTTTACAAAAGTTAAAAATAACTTTAGCACTAACTGTTTTTATAATAATTTATGACAAGATTAATATTAATAAATTTTTAAAATTAACCTTAAGCACTTATAAATATCTTTTTTAGTAATTTTCACACTTATAAGTACTTTTATATTTTTGTATCCAAACATTATCTAGATAATTTTAGACTACACTTTTGATAATAAAACTTATTAAATAAGATCTATTCAAATTAATACTTATTTAAGTTATTAATACAAACGAGGCCTGTTTGCAACTTTACATGCACCAAAAGGCACACCACATAATTAACTACATAAGCGAAATTTGTTAGATAAACTAGATCTATTTGAATATATGGATAAAAAGGTTGAAGTTTATTTTTTACACTAGCTAGAACTTCACATGACTGTAACTATAAAAGCTCGTTCAAATTTGCTAGTCTTTCTTATCTAGGGCATTAAAGTGAATGATATATGAGGATTTGAGAGTTACATGTGCTGAAATCGACATGGATTGACTCAAACTTCGAAAGGGAATATTTGGTATATTATTCTGACAAACTAAGTGCCACAAGTTTAATTAATAATGAACAAGAAGTTAAAATCAATTTTGATTCTTCATGTCACACACGCATATCATATTAAATCATAGGTGCCTATAAACTCTTTGAAATTAATAGCATATGGGAGTCCAAAAAAAAAATTGTCAGTACAGGGACTTGCTCCTACTTTCGGCTTATTGGAAACACATGCTGAAAAATAGGGCTATCTGCAACTGCAAAGTAGTCTAACGCCCAATATCGCTTTCTCGAAGTGCTTAAAAATAATAAACTTGGCATGATGAGGGGTGGTTGTGTTTTCCATATATCAGCTTTGATGGCTCCATGATCATTTCAACTTTTCAGTAGTTGATGAAATGGAAGCTGGTATCGGACATTTGTCCCTATCAAGAAGCACTTATTCAGCCACCGCGTGGTATTGAAATGTCTAGGAAGTTGCCTACTTTGGAGATGTGCTCGCTTGCCCACTAGTGTTCTCGTCGCGTAGGGGTCAGTTGGCTATATGGTCAAGACGAAAAATAAGTAGCTTTATAGTTTATATTATTTTTGGCATTAGTGCAGGATAAAAGTGCACATTCATATATTATATATATTAAACGATAGGTCAAATTGATCAATAGATTTAAGAACTCATATTTATGAGGCTGTAAACTAACCCCAATTATTGATATTATCTTTATATCGCTTTCTTTCATTGTTACTACTGTGTTGATAAAAAAAAAACAAAAAACAAAAACTATACAGGCCTTTCTTGATGATCCAGCGAAATTAACATATTTTTACAAGATGAAAAATAAATATCATAAACATCTCAGCCAAAAACAATAAGGTTCATTGTACTTTTTCTATCTTGATTTATATATTGGTAGAATTGGATTTTCCATTGCACCCTGCTAGCTCTTTCAATTTGAGTAAATTAGCTGCACTTTAATCTGTTTGTATTCTCTAATATCTGTCCTATTAGCACCCAAAATTTCATGTGCCTACTAACAATGAATAAGAAAATCATTGGGAAGATGCATGTACTATTCTTTTCTCTGATCATTGGCTATAATAATAAATAATCAAGAAATTATTATTTTTGTGTTAAGGAGTCATTAAATTAATTAAAATTGTGACTTCTACCTAAATTTTAATTTGTTCAATCACCTAAATTACATAATTAATTAATGACAATATTAGTTCCTGTAATAAAAGTAGACACTGAATTGGCGAATGCCAACCTGCCATGCCCATAATTAATGTCTTTTTAAGTTTCAATATCTTGAAGTTGGGCAAGGAAATGCTACAGTACACAAATGTAATTAAGAGGTGAAAGCTTAACCTGATTTTGACTCATTCTTAAGTTAATTGCCAGCATTAACTACCTTTATCAATTACTTTATACATACATGTGCATTTATTTCATGCATATCGTACACAATCACAGGTAGTCACCCAACATAGGGCATAAAATAAGGTCTACAACGACTGGATATATTTAACATGTCCACTGGAATCTTTTTATAATTTTTGGCAATACTCTGGGTTCTTTACATCAAGTAAAAAAAAACAAAACAAAACAAAACAAAACAAAACCATTCCATCTCCTAGTTGCTTCTAGTTCTAATTTTAGTTGTCATTGTTTTCTTCAGTGACAGAAGACGTGTATATAATAGAAAGCTCAGTCTAATCTTGAAAAGTATTCTCCAATATATTGTTGGAGAAGAAATTTTGAATAAGGCTATAAATTTCCTCTACCTCACTTATGTATATTATGCAGAAATGGAGGAAAAAAAAAACATGATGAGAGCATTTGCTCATCAATGTGAAAATTAGACTGGAACATGCATGTCATTGTTCTACCAAGCACTTCAAATCTTATTCTCTATCTAGCAGTGTTTCTTCCCTCCATATACAATGAGATACAAAATCTAAAATAAATCCACGAAAAATGAAAGCATAATAGATATGGCTTTTAAATAAGTATTTAATTAATTTAGTTTACGGACATTATAAAGAATTTCCCTCCATTTCATTGAATCAGATGGTATTATTTGTTTAAAAATTATTTAAAATTTTCGTTGTAAATGTAATTAAAGTCTTAATTATTTACAATGAAGTGGCATTTTTATTATTTATTAATAGTATATATACAAGTAATGAATAAAAAAAACATTAAATAGTTCAAATTGTTAAAATTTGACTGATAGTTTAAGAAAGTATATACAAAAGCTTCAAAGGGAGAAGGGTTGCATCTAAAAGATTTAGCTATGCACTTGCTGATAAGATCGGAAAGTTTCATATGTATGACCAAATTTGAAGCCTGCGGTTTGCATGTTGTGGAGATTGGAGTTTATCCAATGATATTATAGATATTTGTCGTATATTGTTCATTCGACAGCTATGTTATTTTTAACAAAATTTGAATTTGTGATGTAATAATATGTTTATGTTTTATCCTAAATAAACTAAATGCGGCAAAAATATGTAATAATTCCAATAGCTTAATATGTGTATTTCTTTAATGAATGTTAATAATCTTGTATTTTTTTTTAGTAAGAAAAAGTTTTGTAAAAGCGGAAGCTACTCAATTTTGAAGGCAAAGTATAACACAAATTTTAGTAAAAGTTTACAGTGACAAGTCGCCAATCAATAAAACACTTAAAAGAGAATTCTAACATTTTTGTAATTTAAGGACACACCTCTCAACTTAATACTCGAAAAGTATGCAGAACCTAAGTTTAGAAGTTCTAGTATGTAATAGCAATTATTATCACATTTGTTTCAATTAATAATACCACTTTTATAACGAAAAGTGTATAAATATATAATAAAATTTGTAATAAATATTGTCTAGTCAATTTTTAAAAAATATATCCTTGAGAAAATAATAATAGTACTCTGTTTTTTTTTTCTCTCTCCTATCATTTGCTTTACTTCACGTGACCACCTCTATATCTTTGTCCATTTCTCTGTCTTGTCCCTCTTCCGATTCAAAACCATTTGCTTCTTTTTTTTTTTTGTCTATTCTTGTTCTTTTTCTTTTTCCTAGAGTCAAAATCCATTTGGTGATGACTAGTATTTAGCAACTACAACAACTCCAAAGTCCTACGAGCCTCTGTCCTCATCCCATTAATTAGGTCCTACAAATGTAAAGTGTCTTTTGGGCGCACCCACTGGTTTAAGGATCCAATACATCCCCAGCTGCGGTGTTTCCCCAGGGAATATAAAGTAAACTTAAACATTAAATACACTACACTAATGTGGCATTTTTTTATTTATTCATAAGATAAAAAATTTTACACTAATCCTAATCAAATTAAACTTATTCTTATTTTGCATCAATTATGGAACAGATGATTTCCCAAATAAATGACAGTGTTGTAAACTATAGGAGTAGGATTTCCCTAAAAGCATCTCAAGTTTCTCTTTCATTTTATTTTATTTTTTTCCCACCATTGTCTTCCTTGTAGATGTGATCAATTTTGCTTTGAATCAACAAGAGGCTGTGTTAACACTTGACAGTTCCCACTTGTTCCTATATAAAGGCATAATGCCATTCGGCAAGACACATATACTCCTCACTATTGCTCAAACTCTCAAAAGCAAATGAGGACTCCCACTCTTACATGTTTGATTCTCACCTTCATAGCCTTCAATCCTTCAAATGCAAAACAAGCACAACCCATTTCAGATATCCTCAATATTGATCATTTCCTGGACAAAATATATCAATGGGGAAGTGGAGCACAAGGATTCCAAGAAACCCAAATACATATATCAGGCCCCATGGTTCTGGCAGGAGTCCTCTGTTTCATAGCTTCCTCTATATCTAGTGCTGGTGGAATTGGTGGTGGTGGGATTTTTATACCCATACTAACTATTGTGGCTGGCCTAGAACTCAAAACAGCTTCAAGTCTCTCAGCTTTCATGGTCACAGGAGGGTCAATTGCAAACGTTATGTGCAACCTTTGCACCACAAGTCCTAATCCTAAATTTGGTGGCAAGTCATTGGTTGACTATGACATAGCACTTTTATCAGAACCATGTATGCTCCTTGGAGTGAGTATTGGAGTTATCTGCAACCTTGTATTCCCAGAATGGTTGATTACCATACTGTTTGCTCTGTTTCTTGCTTGGTCTACCTCAAAAACCTGCAGAAGTGGGTTGCTGTTTTGGAATACTGAATCAGAAGAGATAAGGAAAAATGGATTTGAGGAACTTGAAAAAGGGCTGCCAGAAAAAGGGACAACTGAAGAAAGCGAAGGGTTAAAAAGTATTGAAGAACCTCTTCTGGGTTCTGAAGAAAAAAGCAAATCGAGGATCCCTTGGTTGAAATTGGGGGTCCTACTCTTGGTCTGGTTCTCCTTCTTCTCCCTCCATCTTCTTCGTGGCAACAAAAATGGACAGGTGAGATTGCGCCCTTTCTTCTTTATGGCTAAGTAGTGACGCTGCTTCTTGTTACTATCATCTTCTAGGCAATAGATCCATTAAATCAGATGCTTCATTTACATGGCATACTGTGATACTGAGGTTAGAACTGAACTTAAACAAACATGGAACGTGGATTATTAATCAAGTATAGCTGTTAGATGCAACTTTCTGCATTTTTCCCAATATTAGTCAGTTATGAAATTCCCTTATTTCCCTCTAGTTTGGTTGTCCCATGATTCATGCATTTGATGAACGATCCTCTAATGCAACTGTTCAAACTGTATACAGAGTATCATTCCAATCGAGCCATGTGGTGTGGGATACTGGATTCTCTCGTCAGTTCAAGTACCTCTTGCCGTAGTTTTCACTGCTTGGATTGTATTTAGAAAAGAAAGCCTTCAAGACCAAAATCTTCTACAAGAGGCTCGTAAACATCATAGATTGAAAACTAGTTTTTAACTGATCTTGAATGTTGCTTAGAACCTCTCATTCAATCAAATTACAGCTAACTAGTGTGATGCAGGGCCAAGGCCTGACCAGAAATGGACCATCAAATAAGCTAATTTTTCCAATGATGGCACTGCTAGCTGGGATATTGGGTGGTGTCTTTGGAATTGGAGGTGGAATGCTGATAAGTCCACTTCTTCTTCAGGTTGGAATAGCTCCTGAGGTAAGTTCCACTACCTTAATGCATAAAATATCTTATGCATTAGGCATTAGTGCAATCCATCATCCCATTACTGATTATGGAGGCTGCTAAACTGGTATTGACCAAGCAATCAAATTATTTTGTTGTGTAGGTAACAGCAGCAACATGTTCTTTCATGGTTTTCTTCTCATCTACCATGTCAGCGTTGCAATATCTATTGTTGGGCATGGAAAACATAGATACTGCCCTCATCCTGGCCATAATATGTTTTGTTGCATCACTTCTTGGGTTATTAGTGGTGCAGAGAGCAATTCAAAACTATGGAAGACCATCCTTAATAGTATTTTCGGTTAGTATAGTGATGTCTTTAAGTATTGTCCTAATGACTAGCTTCGGAGCCTTAGAAATTTGGAGAGACTATATAACAGGGAGATACATGGGGTTCAAACTACCCTGTTGAAAAACAATTGTCACATCAGTTTCTGATTGTATTGTAGTCTTTCATCTCACAACAATCGTTGTCAGTATCAAAGAGTATATAGTTATCAATGAAGTAATAAAACCTTGGACCTTTTGTATAACCGCAAACCCATTTTACTAGGGAATGTAGCCTGGCATTTGAAACTGGCATCAATATGCAGGACAAGCTGGACTGTTATGGTATTCACAAATTTATGTCATGTGCAAGAACACATAACTTCCCGGAAAATCAGATGAATAAAACTTGTCATTATTGTTGAGTCTTTCTTCTTAACACAAGAAACGGCAAGTTCTTATCAAAATAAGAAGAAATGAGCAAATTGAATAGGTCACAAATGAACCAGCATCAAAAAGCTAACTACTCTTAAAAGTCAAGTTTCGCTGCGACAATAATCAAAAAATAAGTTGCCTCTACAGTCAATAGGAGTTCTTCAATCTCAAGATGTTCTACTTCTCTCCTCACAAATGTAAAAGCACAAAAAAAAAAAAAGATTTCCCTTCTCCTTTAAAACAAAAATACACATCCTTCGCCAACTTATGCAACTGGGGGCCGGAGTATATGGTCCTGTGAGGTATCAACAGCAGCAGGTGGTAAGAACTGCCACATGGAAACTCCTGGGTAGCCCATGAAAGGTGCCAGTTTGCTGCCAACAACTTGTCCTGGAGCATGAAATGGAGCTGGGAGGGTGGTGCAGGAAGCTAGGTTGTGAACTCAAGGCTTTAAGTTGCTGCTCAAGGTTATCTTTCTCTTAATCGCTGCTTCTCATCACGGAGCTCGTTTTTCTCAGCCTATACAAATAAGTCCAGCAGCATAAAGAATAAGACCGTAGTTTCACCATCATATGTATAATTAAAACGTGCAAGCCAAGTACCACAAGCACCTTCAATCCATTGATTTTCTCTTGCAGATTTTCATTGGACACTCTAAGCTTCTGAGCTTCCTCTCGCAACTGAGACACCATTCGAACTGCATCACTTAATATAATAGCCTTGTCCATTTTGGAAGGCCTTCCAGGGTCCAGGATAGAACCCGGTTCCAGAAACCTTCCAAACAGTGTCTAGAATAAGTCACATAACAGAGATTAGACCAAGAACAGAGAAACAAACCACTACAGCAAGAGATAGATACAAAGATGATGAATGAATTAGAGATGCCTATCATTGAGTCTTGGAGCCAGATGGTTTGCAGGATCCTGACCTCAAGCTGTAATAGTGTTAGAATATATTTAAAATATCTTTAGAAGATCTTTAGAATATATTGTGGAAATAATTAGTGCTCTAATTGATAAAGCAATTTAGGAGTCATGTTATAATTTTATTATATTTCTTGATTTATTTCTTTATTTGATTAGGGTTACTAGAGAATATAAATAGAGGTTAATGTTTTTGTCTTTTGTAACATATCAAAACATCTAATATATTTATCACATTGTTCTTTATTTTCCTTTCTTTTTTCTCCCAACCTAAACCTTATAATTTCAACATGGTATCAGAACTGTACCATCCGCCTTGAGGGTATCCCTATTTTTCGCTGTGTCGAGTTCTATAGAATTCCTTTATAAATTCTCCTTTATTATTTTCTCAACCTATTTTCTCATCTATTTTCTCTGCTTTTTTACTGTTTATCTCTTTTCTAATGCTAGCATAGCATTGAGAGGGAGTGATAATGATAGTAGCGACTTTTTCAATACTAGTGTTCGTGATATTATCTTCTCATCGACGATCATTCCGATGATGACTTCTTTTCCACTGATTGATGAGTCATATCAGTAGTGACATCTGTTCAATGCTAAGTGTTCGTATCATGTTATTTTCCCATCGACGATCATTCAGATGGTAATTTCTTTCGCATTGATGAGTCATACCAGTGGTGACAGCTTTTCAATACTAGTATTTGTCATGTTATTCTCTTCTCATTGACGATCATTCTGATAGTGACTTCTTTCCTACTGATGAGTTATATCAGTGGTGACATCTATTCAATATTAATGTTTGTCATGTTATTTCTCTTCCCATTCGACGATCATTCCCTGATGGATGATTTCTTTTTCCAATGATGAGTCATATCAGTGATGACATATTTTTCAATACTTATGTTTGTCGTGTTATTTTCTTTCTATCGACGATCATTCTGATGCTGACCTCATGTTATTCTCTTCCTCATCGACGATCATTCCGATGGTGATTTCTTTCCAGTAATGTTCATCTCTCCGGCGTCTCCAACATCCTAAGTTGTGTTTCAGTTATGGAGTCCATTTTATATTTATGTTATTTAATTAAAGTATTTATTTGTAACAAATTTAAAGCTTATTAAGCTTTAGCTTGAGGAGGAGTGTTAAAATATATTTAGAATATCTTTAGAAGAACTTTAAAATATATTGTGGAATCAATTAGTACTCTAATTTATAATGCAATTTAGGAGTCATATTATAATTTTATTATATTTCCTGATTTATTTCTTTATTTGATTAGGGTTACTAGAATATAAATAGAAATTAATACTTTATCTTTTGTAACATATCAACACATCTAATATATTTATCACATTATTTTCTATTCTCCTTTCTTCTTTTTCTCTACCTAAACCCTATAATTTCAACAAATAGGAATTTTTTAAAGAGACTATGATAGAAAAAGAAAAGTAGAGAAACACATCTCCCCCGGCCCACTTCCAACCTCCAAGAAAAAACAAGGAAAAGGAAATTACCTTGACAGGCCATTTTTATACTTTGAATGCCACTGTTAAAAATCATATTACATTGAAAGCATCTATACATACTGCTAAAAAAATGTGAGTGTGTCTGACTGTTATATGCATGTAAGAGATGTGTTTCAGAGAACCCAAAGAATTCAATTATGTCTTTTCTGTAAACCTACATATCATAATACAATAGCATGGAATAAAAATTAATACCCTGCACTTTTTCTCCTTCTAATTATGCATCCAATTCCTTGCCTAAATTAAATTCTCCAATGACAAATTTGAATTTTTAAACTCTAGGGATTTATTTTCCCCATCAAGCCAACATAAGTTATAGTGATTACAAAGGGGTATATATACTCTTTAAATAAGGTTTTATTTATAAACATATAATGCAACTTATAAAATTAAGCATATAAAAACACCAAATTCTTATGTGTGCCATGACTCAAAGCAACTCAGATTCCATGCACATGACCAAATGTCTGATAACAAGATCTAGCTAAAAGCTCAAAACAAAAACTAAAGTACAAAGGTAGCATGCAATAGCCAAACAATACAAAAGGCGAAATAAGAAAAGAAAAGTAACTTATTGAAACATAATGGAACGGAACAAATTTTCCAATTGCTACGATGAAAAGGGAGCTAAGGCAAAAGAAAGATTTCAAGTATCTCAGAACTGCTACCATAATTAAAATGCTTGAAATATTATTTAATTTTGAAAGACTATGAAACAACAGGTATACATAACTGAATAGCTTACCGTTTTCTTGAGCCAGTTTTCATAAAACACTCTGAATTCTCATCGTCGTCATCTAAGTCCACCCTGGAAAATTGAAAAAAAAAATTACATAATCAGTTATGTTTGAGAGGGAGGGGCAAACGAAGTTATTGGTCAATAACTTCTGATAATAGCATAAAAACAGCAATAATTGAAATTTTTAAAAAAAAATTAAGAATTTACAGAACAGGAAGTCCAGTAAAGACATATTTATTTCCCATTCACAAAATCTTGGGAGAATAGTTCCATTGACATTTTAAAGGAATAAATAACTTTCACAGAGGGCAAAAATTTGAATGCATTTATCTGTGTAGGACAATGTGAATTTGTGACTAGCAAATCTGTCTTCCTTTGAAGGAAATCAGGCTAATGCAAGTATTAAAAAAAAAAATAAAAAGAAGAAGAAAAACCAAACACAACCAGCAAGTAATGACTAACTCGGTATAAAGATACAAATATCCTTAGTTCCTTACCAGAACAGTGTATCAGCTGACTGCCCAAGGGGACGCAACTATAATGATACAGAACTACCACAATGTTCACATGCAAAGCTGCAATTAACCCTTGAAAAACACTACGCAGAAAATTTTATGGGTACAAGCACCAATTTCTCATGAAATACTGCATGAACTTAAAATGCTTTTACTTTTTTTTAAAGTACATGTAGTCCTGTTTTAAGAGTAAAAAAGATATGCTTGTTCCAGAACCTTGTTGTACTTGTTGTTGATCCAACCCAGATTCAATCACAAAGAACTGAGCCAAAATTCACTATCCCATTGTTTAACACTGTAAAGAAAAGTGGGGGAAGAAACAAAAGAACCAAGAGAGAGCAACTATGGAGTAACCTGAGAGTGGCCGGAGGGGAAATGAGGATGAAAGGGCCAAGGGAAATTGGGTGGGTCAAGGCATGGAAGGTCACCAACGGGGACGGGAATGTCGTCTATATAACCATAGTCGAATACCCAATTGGGGTTTTCCGGAGAACCCATCTCGGAATGGCTGCCGGAAGTTCAGAATTTCCGGCGAGAGGGTACCCGGAGAGTGTGATGAAACTGGGGTTTGTCGCCGTGGTTGGGAACGATGAGAGAATTGGGTTGAAATATGAATGGAGAGAAAAAGGCGGGAATATGAGAAAGCCAAAGGAAAATGAGAGAGTGACAATTGAACACCGTCTCCATCAGTCACCACCACAAGTTGCCTTGCCAAGATGCCACATTTTTGTTTTTCATTTTTTAAGCATGCACTGAGGAATCTTTGGATTCCAATATGTTTTTTTTTTCTTTTTAATGTTCCCAATATGTATTTTTTAAGTTGTTCCTATTGCACCTATTGTTTTTTAGATATATTATTTATAAAATATTTATTAATTATTATTATAAATCAATTTAAATATCGATAAAAAAAATTAGTACTTTTTTTTTAACTATCCTCCATTGATGTAAGCCTCTATCCATCTTATCTAAAAATCGAAATAATTTTTAAAAAAATTTGAAGTTTATGCAGAATTTCCTTTTTTAAGAGAATACTGACACTTCTTCATATTTAATAGTCAATATTTCATCATATGTCATATTTTATTGAAATATAAATATTTTAATTAAATAAGATACGTGTCTAAGTATTAACTATTCATTAGTCATTACCACTAGTATTGTAATGAAAAATTAAACTCTATAAACCGCATTCTGGCAGCTTCAAGGGCCTAAGACTGATCTTGCCCTCCATACTTGCCATGCTCTCTGGTTTCCGTTCTTGTCTTGTTCTTCCGCTTTTTTGCTGTTCTTTCTTTTGTAATGGTCAAAAACAAAAGTTTCACAATTAGAAAAAGAGGGAGGAGCAAAGAAAAAGGACCTTTAATTTGTTAACATCCTAGGAAGAGCTTTTTGAGCTAGAATACAATAAATGGTGTTTTATTTAGAATCAACACGCTGCTAAATTAATGTTGACTATTATCATGTCACAGCTAAATGATACAAATCATCAGTAGTATAGTACCTTGGAGTCGGAGGCTAAAGCCAAGCCTCTACAAACCAATTTATACAAGCTCGATTCTCTAAAAAATTTTTTACATTGTTACATTTATCACATCACAAAGAACACTTCTTTTTTTCCCACTGAAGCAGTACAAATAACAGTTATTTTTGGTTATAAATGATGGGTGTGGCCATGCATGCAGACCCCTCCTTTAGCCATAGCTTAAACGAGAATCGAAGGACCGTGTGGATGTCTGACGCCGTGGAATCCCAATTTCGCAGGCGTTGACTCTGGCCGCAAAACGGAGAGAGCAAAGTGACTCACCTGTTGAAGATTGATCAGGTGAGATGTTGACAAACATCAACGTTTTGGAATCCCCACCAAGACATGGCTGCCATTCATAGAACATTAACGAAGTTAAGGACAACCTTAAAGAGCATTACAAGGATCATAGTTTGGTTCATGTAACTAAACTAGAAGTCAAAGCAAATTGTAGTGAGATCTTCTGTGATCAACAATATACTCGTATTAAATGCCATAGAAAGTTAGAAACCAGAAAGTTGGGTAGAATATAATCATCCACATTCTCCTCCATTCTCTGAAATTGGAACGACGGTGTCATGTATATTGTGCTTTAATATTAGTTTTACCCCCAAGTTCTAGTGAGGAAAATGATTCTTACATAGAACTTTTGATGATTATATTCTAGCAAGATGATAATCAAAATCCAGTTTCTCTAAAGGCAGTGATTATGGAAGGATTAAACTTGATTTCAAGCTAACTTCCACCAACAACTAATTCACAATTTTATCATTTACAATTTTGCAACATGTTAAAATAAAGAACCAATTTTGAACATCTAGCTAATCTTTCTATCTTGAATGCCATCTAATGCTTCTCGTTAATGCTTGCTTCTAATTATTCAAGTTGATAGAAATCAAATCCCTGGAACCATTTTACAGCCACCATATTAAGAAATCCTATTCCTTCATTGCAAATATAGTCATTGATATGTAGTATCAGTGTAGCTGTTTCACTTTTTAATTTAGATGACAAGACCAACCTGATCAATTCATCCAAAACAGTCACAAAATCTCAACCTTAGGTTCAATCGATGATTAATCTAGCTTCCCAATTAATAATTAACAGAAATTAAAAAATGGAAACTAATAACGAGGAATGCAAAATTTCATAGGTTAACTTACCTGGAGAAGGTATGTCAGTTTTGAATTCCTAAAAGGGACATGCTCCTCTTTCTTTGCCAAAGCAAATATGACATCACTCAAAGAGGAGAGACTTTTGTTGATAGCCTGAATGTGGCAGCAAAAGATAATTAATGGTTTATTAAAGAAAATTATTTACAAAGAGCTTAAGTTCATAACATTGCAAAGCAGATAGACACCTGAGTTTCCTTCAACCGGTCCCCTGTTGCCCCACTCCTTGACAGTCTTTCACTTCCAGCCAGATCAATCAGGTTTAAGACACCTTGCACTTGTTGTTCAGTGTTCTACAAAAGAGAGAAAATTACATCAGGAAACAAAATGTCAGGACAAAAGAACAGTAACATATTCCTATGTATTACAAAAGCAAGTACCTCATTTATCCCACTTATACGCAAAGTAAAGACAAAGTGGCTTCTTGATGACTGTTCATTCATCTGTGTTCTTCCCACTGACCTGAAAAAACACGAGGGACACAATTTCTTTGTTTATAAATCTACTCGAGTTATATGAGACCAACAATATCACATTACATATTATATATTAACTGAAACAAAAACACTAAAATTTATTCTGAAATGATATCACAGTATCAAGAAACTTGTCAGCTTGAATAACTGACTAGTTGACAAGGAATAATATGTCATCTGAAATTAATATGGGAAGAGCACATTCATTCTTGCACATATTCATCAAGAAAATTTAATCAATCATAACTTCACACAACAAAGAAAGCATTTGCAGGAACCAAACATAGGCCAAAGGCCATACCTGCTTTGCGCAGCCTGTTGCAGGAGGGAGGAAATCTCATTCACGCTACAAACATCCACAATAGTGAGGTCTGAAACATGTGTGTTTCCATTTGCATCATGTTTAATATTGTACTGCTTGCCGGGAACACCATTTTCTGTTCGTGCTGGGTCAATCCCACTTGACCGATTTGAAGATAACAAATCCCTGATGGTCTCATTATATATTTCCAGTATTGATGCCTAGAAATATTTAATAAAAGTTCAGTTTTCATTTATTTTCAAAACAGCTTATAATCAAAATCTTACTGAGAGAGCTTTTGAAAAAAAAGTGATTATTTCCTAAGAAATAATCTTTTCCAAACATGCTAGTAGTAATCACATGAAAATCCGGGTAAAGCATACTAACCTGTATTTTGTACTTCCAACCCTGGTCTTTCAGGGACTGACTAGTCTGGAATATCTGTTCTAGAGAACGTGGTATCAACCCTTTCAGGTCTGAGGCATCAGGCCTACCCATCATTGTATAGGTTTTGCCTGAACCTGTCTGACCATAAGCAAATATGCATACCTGCCATAACAAACCATGACCCTCTGTCAAGGCACAGTTTATACCCAAATCCACACAAATAAAAGCAGGAGAAAATACGAAAGAAAAGAAAAGCCCCCAGTAAGCCAATGTCTATAATGGTATAATCCATTCCACTTCTGTGCTGAATCTCAGGAAGGAAAAAAGACTTCTTTGAAGAAATAATAAATCAGACTCTGAGGAGTTGTCTTAGGCCATAAAAACACCCAAGATATCAAATACGAGGAAGTACTCAGATATAGCCAGGCAATAGTGTTTTGACCAAAATACCATATACACCCAAAATACCATACCAGCGAGTTTATAGTAAATAATAACAGAAGTGTAAAGAATATGAACTTCAAACATTGGTAGTTGAGCATTTAAAGTAAGGCCAAACTCAATATAACTGAGATAAAGACCACAGAGGACATGTAACAACCACAGAAATTAACGATCATTTCCCACAATGAAGTACAAATCCAACAATCACACACCTCATACATCTAAATCAAAAACTACTATCCGATAAATAATCCTAAATTTAATAGCCACACAATTTTGATTTTGCCAAAAGTGCACCCAAGAAATTTTGTATGATCTCGAATACAAGAAAAATTCATCCTATTATCTTGCTAACCTGTGTTATACCTATTTTCTATATATATGTTCTGCCTGACAAATAATGTACCAAAAGGAGCCAAAGTAGAAAATAATTACCTTGTACCCATCAAGCGCACTTTGTACCAGCTGTGATATCTCGATGAAAACATCCTGCTGAGAAGCCTCATGATTAAACACCTTGTCAAATGTAAAAGGGTACTTCTGCCCTGCTGACATTAAAGGATGGGATTGTGATACTTGAATAAACATATATGCTACGTGTGAAACTCATAAGAAATAATGGCAGCAGAGAAAAAGGAAAGAAGCTTGTGTATATACCGCTCTGTGCCAATTCAATGCCCCGACCAAGAGATTCTGTTGATGTAGGGTAAGAAACAACCATGTCCGTTCCAGTACCATCCTCTGATAGCAAAGGTCGCACACGGCAGAACACACGAATATTTCCTTTTAGCTCCTACAAACAGAAATAATTGGATACTATTAAAATATTATGCCTTAAAACTGATGAGAATGGGGGGGGGGGGGGGTTGGGGGTTTAGATAATAACAAATTATCAGCGAGAAAGCATTACCAGGATAGCGTTGTGCAGTTTTTTCCTTAACTTCTCTCCTTCAACGACTTGGAATTCTTTATCTGCCAATCGATCCTGTAGTTCATGTATAATTCTTTTCTGCTCTTCAAACACTGTTCTTGTTTCTGAAGCAGATAAATCAACCATCTAACAGAAAGAAAATAAAAGTTTGTGTCAACTCTAGTTATCAAATAAGCACTAAACCCTACAAGCATAGATCACTTAAAACATTTCTTTCCGGTAAAATTTTAATGAAGTTACGCAACTCTTTCAGTGAAAAAATAAAAGCCAACTGCCTTACCTTCAATTTCTCCTTTTCAGCAATCAACTGCTGCTGCAGTATATGTATTTGCTGCTTTTGAGAAGAACATGTCTCCTATAAAGAAAGCCCACTATCTTATAAGTCTACTGAGCACAGGAGTGCACAATTAATAAAACAATAGATCAAAACAACAAAAAGGTGGAGACAAAAGAAAACTACAAACCTCAAGAGCATCTGCTTTAATCGTCAAGGTATCCAATTGTGCACATGATTTCCCTGTATATTCTTTGTACTTTGCTACTTCTCCAGTTAAAGCCTTTACTTGTCCCTGTTGACGATCACGATCATCTCTAATTTGTTTTAACTCTTCCCGAAGGCATTTGAGTTCATTTACTAATGTTTCTTTCTGCTTTATAGCCTCATCTTGTGAAACCTGCAAAACGAAGATCAAAAGAGACAGACTACTAAGATACTTAAAGTGACAATATGGAGTTTATAATAATAATAATAATAATAGGAAAATGCATAAGGCTCCAAGTCTAAATTATTTGCATGTCTCTCCTCTTCACTACAAGGTTACTTTTGACATGATCTTAAGAATTATTATACAAGTTGAAATTTAAGAGCTTGCATGAAGAAGGATGTCAGCACAATCAACAGAAGAAGCACAACACAAGCTATGCCAAGCTTTATCACTCTACTCCCTTCCATTCCATGCCCAAATCAGCAGTGCATGGAGAAAAATTTTCCAACATGTTCACAGACATTTCACTTGATTTGGAACATTTTCCAACATCAATGGGAAATTCAAGAATTACAACTCTCAATTGACAAAACATCATATGAAGATAACTTACTTTAAGAGATACCAACTGCTCCTGCAATGCCTTATTGTGGCCTCTACATTGCTAAGGCTCTCAACAATGGTTGCTTTCTCTGTTTCAAGTCGTTTATGTGCCTCATTAGCTGTTTCAAGATCTGACTGAAGGCGACTATTGTACTGCTGTAGACTCATATTATACTCTTGCGATCGCTTGTACAAGTCCTCATTTGAAATGGCCTGCAAAAAAAACAGTCAGTGAGGCAATCTGCGGGAATCAAATAACCAATAAACATGAACAGCATTAAATTGATGCAGAATTTACCAAGAGGGCAGTAATTCTATTATGACTTGGTCATAAACTTCAATATTTAATCAATAACTGTAACTTGTTCAGAATATAACATAGAATTACCTTCCGCTCAGCAACTGATTTCTCATCCCGAACTTTTTCAAGCTCAGTTGAAAGAGAAGCTTGTATCTGCTCAGCCGCACTTCTGGCTTCCTTTTCTTTTCTATAACTATTAATTGCTTCCTAGTTGTCAAACCACGAGAAACGAGGTGATCAGGCAACAAACAACATCGATTGGGATATTCAGTCACAATGCTGTAGCAGGCAACCTTACCAACTTTTCTGATTCTTCCTTAACAATTCTCTCTTCTAAAGAAGAAATTGTCTTCATCAAATCAGATATAGTCTCATTCAACTCCTCCATCTTATTTTTCATCTCAGTCTCTGAGAAAACACAAATCAATGATGATTAAATAATTGCTCTTTTGACATTAATTTTTCATCTTACAACCAAAGAGAATATAATATAACTACTACAGGAGAAAAGTATAAATGTCAATAAGCATTCTCTGCATTTGAATTGTGAAGGCTTTCTACAACATCAAATCATTAAAATCACTAGACAATTACTCTGAAGAATGACTCCACTATTTATGAGTAATCTCCTTCATCTAAATTCCTGACTGCTAGGGACATAGCATACAACAATGCATAATAGCTTGTTCTGCTCGAAACAATAAGTACGACAAAAATTGTAGCAACCTTACAATTTAATTTACTCATCACAACGCTTGATGCTCAAAAACCAGATAAATACTTCCACAAAGTAGTTTAGGAAGCAAGCATCTAACACGGGCTAAAGAAGATATTTTCAGTAGCATTGGAGACTTCCTAAATACCAGTCAACTTATTGTCGAAAATCAAGAGAGAAACTTACCAGTATCATTGCACTTCTTCTCAGCAGATTCTAGTGCAGTCTGAAGCTTTTCTTTTTCTTGGATATAGCCCTCTTCTACTCTTTTAAACCATCGAACGCATAGCTTAAGCCGCTTGATAAGATCTGTCATCTGGTCCATTTTTTTCTGCAAAACGAGCGGGGAAATAATGAAAAACCTACATAAGAAGACCCCAAATAAGGTTTACAACAAATATAATCATTAATTAAATTAAGATAAGAATCACACAGATATAGATTCTGTGAGGTTAGAGAAACCTTATTATCAAAGGGATTCCCCTTTTTCATCTTCTCATTCAATAATGCCTCTACATCCTCTTTTGTGAACTCAACAGTGCTACATTCTGCCCCCTCCATATTGCCAACGTCATTTGCCGCAATAGCATCTGACCTATTGTTCACTGCAGCAAACGGCGCCCTCGCCCGGCCAGTGGCTCCCTGTCGCTCCATCTTTTCTGCTCCAATCCTTCGACGCTTGTCTGAGACTTCTTCGGTACCTCCCTTTTTCTAAGTCACAACAAAGTCCAAAAAGAAAACACCTTTTAACACCCTATTTGTGAAAATGTTAAGTTTCCCTCGTTCTAATTCATCATACAGATAGTGCCCAATTGAAGCATTTAAACGGAGGTTTGGCCCCAATTGAAATTTCCGTAAATAATAACTAAATTTTATATTTAGAGGAAAATGCTATGCTCTGCTTGGCTGATGAGAAAAGATAGAAAGAAAAACCCAAGAGTAAAACCCTACTCTTCCCCAGCAGAAAATCAAAGAATAAAAGAGCTTTGGTGGAACATCTAAACAAACCCCATCAATTCAGAAAACGACAGAGAAAGGCTTACATTGGAGGGGCTGCGAGGAGGCCTGTTCTGGTTCCGGGAAGCCATCTCTGGCTTCGCAAATTGGGGATTTGTGCAGCGAATCGGGTCTGATTTGGGAAGTTAGGGTTTACACAGAAGAGGGAGGAGTTGCGGTCTGTGGGTAGAGCGTGAAATTTGAATTTGGATCTGGCGGTTCAACGGAAATGCGCTCCCCGAGCGGTTCAGTGACTAGATCTTCCGGTTCAGGTTTTTCAAATTAAATTGAAAACAACGGTCATCATCTTTTACATAAAAAATATTATGGCCCAACCTAAGTTAGAAATTTGCATATAGTGGGCAAATAGTTTATTCCAAAATCATAACTTTCCTTGTTTATCCGCATAAAATAATTAATGATAATATCTAACGTCGCTTTTTATTTTTAAATTTAAATAAAATTAAAATTAAAATAATTATTTATTAATTATATTTTTTTTATTTTAAAGTAAATTTGTATAATTAAAAAAATACTATTAAGCAACATTTAATAATATAACAATGTGCAATTTTCAAGTTTCAAAGGAAAATAATTTGAATCTGAATTTGCAGTCATATCATTAAGCAACATTTTTCCCATCAATTAGGTTTTCTTTCTAAGATGCATTTTTTCCACATATATTAGTGGCAGCATCTGCTCATATATAGATTTGTAAGATTGCTGATACAAAAAGAAACTTTAAAAAAAAAACTAGAGTTTTTATGGGTTATGCTTAAATTACAAGTATGGAAAACCAAAACAGGAAATAGATATGATAGCTCATTAACACTTTCCCATTGAGCTTTCTGCCAATCCTTGCAAAAAGATAAAAGCACTCCTATATGGCACCGCAATATATTAACAAGATATAAATGCATTCCTATTAATATTTTACCAAATGCACTCGAAATTTTTAAATAAAAATTTTACATTTGTACAGATAACTTTATGTGTAAATCATTTTTTTTTTGTCTCAGTAGCACCGTGTTCTCAACTCTCAAGTCGCAAAAGAAATTAATATCCACTTTTTCCTTTTCGTAAAATCCATACTTAAAAGTTTTGAGAAAAACAAGGTTCTTAAAATAATATCATAAATTTTTGTCAATTAAATCAATTCAAACATTTTGTTTATTTAAAAGTCAGTTCAATATAAAAGCTGGTGATTTGAACTCAGTATATTATTTTGATAATGTAAAGGCATCTTAAGTTTATATGGTATATAAAACATGCCAGGTCTAAAATGGCAATTATTAATTAATCCAATGGTCTTCTAATATTTTATCTCACTGCTCATATCTTTGTGTTTTTTTTTAATATAAAAGATGAAACTTTTACAGTCATTCAAAAGTACTGAAATTCTTCTGTCCCTAGCAAAAGCATAAAAGATAATTGAAAGTTGATTCTTGGATGCGCACGTTTAATAATCGATTTTTAATTTTTTTTAAAATTCTTTTAATAAAATTTTTATTATAAATTATTTTAAATACAAAATAAATTAATTCAAATACACACCACAATAATTGTTAGCACAACAGAAGAGAAATAGTATGAGTGTGAAGTAATCAAGTAATTTGTGAAACTAAAACAAGAAAGGAAAAAAAAAAACAAAAAGATCAACATGTACATTTCTTATCTAGTAATTGAAAGGTTTGGATTAGAATCTCTTGGTAATGGTAACCAAGTGACATGTTAACTGTGGGCTACAGTGGGGTTTCGTTGCCCCTTCTCTTCCCTTCGTGTGGCAGTGGCAGAAACATAATAAGCAACAGAGAACAATCCGTGAATGAAACACAAAATCCCTCCTATGGATAGAAAGCGATGGTTTGATATCCCACAAGATTCTCTCCATCTTGAGTTGTCCAATGTGCCTATTATGAGCATCGAGAAAGCAACTGCTAATACGATCCTGCAAATTAAAGAGCAACTATTCAGCAATTAACATCAAATTTTAATCTCTTTTTTGCGATGAATTGGTAAAGAATAAGTTCAACTTGAGGCCAATTTGATAGAATGAGCTTTCAATATGGATCAGTGCACAAAATGATGAGGATAAAGCTATCGTGCATGAAGTGTTACGATGTTAACCGTTCAATTTTAAGCTAATTCCAAGTTTATGAGTTTTAAGGGTTGTCTCACTGGTTTTTCTTTTTAAAAATTCAACTATTTTAATAAATATGCAAAATTTCCCTATTAAGCCTTGGACTGGATGCTTCCACGAACTCACATATCCAACCTTTTATGAGTGCTTGAGATGCATCAAGACTAAGAAAATTGTTTATGTTTATTATTAGGTGAAAATGTATGAATATTTTTATATTTTTAATAATTGGGAGATCATGTTAATTTCACCAAAATTTTTAAAATTTAAATATGCCCTTAAATTTTATTTTTATTTTTATGAAAATATACTTTAGCTTCCTAAATTTTTTTTGTCTTCTAAATACTTTTATTTTAGTTCAGGCCCTAAATAACAACGAGTGCCTAACGAAAATAATATGACACTGTGACATGTTGAAAATTAGAGGGAGGTGAGCGCAAATTCTGATTTATGAGGAAGCAGAGTTCTGATATCATGTTGACGTGTGTGAATTAGGAGCATCAACCAACATAAAATCACAAGCTGAGAACGCAATTCAAGAAGCATGCATGAATTGATTATGTTTGGGGTGCAATCTGCAAAGGGAACTGGACATTTTTTGCGACATGCAAGGAGAAGAAGCCAAAGTCAAAGGCTCACCATGAGAAAATGATAAAAGCCATTGCTAATTGCTTGTTGGCTGTGGCTCTTTGGTACTGTTCTTTGGACCACATGCAAATGCACCCACCCAGCAAGTTAGCAATTGCATGAGCCAAGGCCGTGAGAATGGCAGCAGCCAGTCCTAGCTTGAAAGATTGATAGCTTGGATCCCTACACTCCAACACCCACATCTTCAAATCCTTCACCTGTTAATTTTCATCCCAAAACATAAATTAAAGAAGGCCCTGTTAATGTTATTAATAATCAATAATGAATCCTTAATTAATTAGGATCTGAATGCTCTTGGAGTACCTTGTTTTGAGCTATTTCTGCCTGAATTCCAAGTATGCCAGCAACAACATCCATGACCATAATGAGAATGCAGATAAGGAAGCCATAGTTTTGGGCCATTTCACACTACACAGTGGAGAATTGAAGAGCAGGAGGGGAGAGGATGTTAGCAACCTTGTTGATAACTCCTCACTTTAATAGTGAAGTGCACTATCATCTCTAAACGAAGGAATAAGAATAAAGATAGGGCCAGGCTTGCTGCGTAATATCATATGTGAGAGGAATTAGCTGTGATCTAAGAGTAAAAGCAGCTTTTGTCTTCACATTTTTACTTTATTCTTCTTTTGTGTTTCCCTTTCCAATATTCCTTTCCATGTGTACCACCAGCAAGAAAAATACATTGATATGTCAATGTGGGTTTTGGAAGTATGGCTGGCTGAGACTGAAACCATGCTTCTTTTAATTTCATTCTTTCAGTTAGGCTTGACAATTTCAATCTACTTTGCGGATACTCAACTCACCCCATCTAACGGATTTTTCATACGCACCCACGGGATTTGGGACGGATTAGGGTTGTTTACCCTTACAGAGCGGGTTGAGTATGGTTTGGAGTCAACCCATTCCATCCTACCCTGCATCTCTTATCTATATTAAATTTAAATATATTTTAATTTAGAAATTATTATATTAATTTATTTTTTAAATTATGAATAAAGCTAATAAAAATATACTTATTTAGACATTTCTTTTAATTTATATGATAAAATAATTGATTTTTAATATTATAATTAATTATAATATAAATTTATTTAAAATATTTATAAATATGAGGTGGGATGGATAAGATGTGGGTTTTTAATATTTTTACAGGAATAGATTCATAGTTTAATCCTCAAAACCGGTGAGACAAGTAAGAATAGGTTATATATTATTTTGAGAAATACGAGGTAGGGTTAGATTGGACAAAATCTTGCTCCTACTTAACCTGTTACCATGCCTACTTTTGGTTGTTGGAGTTGAATTAATTGTAGTGAAAAAGATATTTAATACAAGTGCAATAAAACATGTTTTATAATATTTTTTTGTGTGAAACGAAATATTTTTACAATATTCAGTCTATTTGAATTATATTGTAAGTCTAATATCTTTAAACTGAAAGTGATAATAATATAATTTATATCATTAAATGTAATTTTTAAAAATTAAAATACTTTTGTTAGAATATGAAAGAAACCCCGTTGTAATTTCTATCTAATTTAGGAAAAACATTTGGAATAAATTGTTACAAATCACTTCATGTATGTCTCCTACAAAGAAGTGATGAACTAGGTTCCTCTCTGTGCACGCCAATGGACGAATGACAAATCTCTTGATGTAAGCTGTCGTGGTATCTTCGCCTAGCATGATAGCACAAGCATTCATCAAACTGCTCTTCCCCCTGCTTTCGTCTATTTAACCGTGAAATTGAGAGTTAAAAATTGCATTTAATTTTAAAAATTTTTATATCATCGTCTAATCATATTTCACATATTTCTACCAGTTTAAACAAGTAACTGCTCCTCTTGTACAATGAAAAAAAAAACTATTCTAAAAAGAACTCAATTTAATGTGCTAATAAATATTAATAAAATTTTTTTTCACATAATTATATATTTTATTCATGTTTTAAATAATTTTTTTTTTGTGATACAAAGGACCAAAGCCCAAACATATTTCAAATAGTTTTGATTTGCAAAATTAGATTTTTTTTAATCTTTTTAACATTTTTCAATCAAAAAGTTTGTTTTCAGTAAAATTAAATATTTTAATTAGTAATAATAAAAAATAAGTCTCTTAATTAGTTTATTATAAAATATTTAAGTCCTCAAATAATACTTAACTAAAAAAAACATGTACTTAAAAAGTGAAATTTGTATAATAATTATTAGTACATAATTTGATAATAATGAGTTAATGATTAGTAAATATTAATTATTAAACTAAACATTTATAAATTTGATTAATTTTAAATTTAATATACACGATTATGAAAATATTATTATATAATTATTAAATAAAAAGAAAAAAAAACACTTGATGTTGCTGCATCCTTAATATGTGACCAACTCATATTTGTTGGCACCGTCATATTAAATTGAATGAATAGTTCAATCCCAAACAAAAAATGAATGAATAGTAACAATCATAATTGCAAGAATTAAAATTAACTGGTCGAATCCAAAAATTGATGATTACCCCTTAAACTATTTGACTAATCTGATTACAAGGTACTATAATTGATGTAAGAATAGACCGTAGTAGTGTTTTCTAGAGAGAACTCCATCCTTCTTTCTCTGACTAGAAACTACGGAGAACCGGGCACCGTATCCATTTGGGGGAAAGGGAAACGAAATCCGAAAAAGAAACGGAATTTGATTCCCTCTTTCATCTTCCTCCTCTTTATTTGATCTTAATTAACTCTCACTCACCAAAAAATGTCAGCTTACCGATGGAAAAGCTTCGACGACAACGAGGACCGCCCCGCCAAGCCTCGCCGCTATGGCGTCACTGAGATGAGAGGCCCCCATTACACTCTCTTCAACCAGAATGTTCTTCAGGTTCCCTTTGTCTTTTCATTCCTTGATCATTTCCCTTTTCTATTTTTTTTTTCTTCTTGTTATAAATGGTTATGCAATGTTGATGGAACTGGGTTGAACGTGGTTAGAGTTGTTGGTGCTTTGAATTTCCCTTTCTTAGTCACTCTGTCCTCTGTAGCCAACCATAGGTTTCGGTTGTGTCCAATTGGGTCAAATTAAATGGATCATGGGTCTAATTGATTTTTGCGCCTGGTTGATTGCATACTCCTTTGTCCTGTTTTTGGAGCAGTGTACGATGAAAATGTTGTATTTTGCGATGCGCAGGATATCTTTGAATCAATGGGAGAATATGTTGATGGCTTGAAGTTTTCTGGAGGTTCTCACAGCCTGATGCCAAAGGCTTTTGTTAAAGAAGTGATTGACATGGCCCATCAACATGATGTCTATGTTAGTACTGGTGACTGGGCTGAACATATGATTCGCAACGGTCCATCGGGTTTCAAAGAATATGTGGAGGTCATGAGCTGATTGATTACCTTTTTTGTAAATGAAATTTTGTTTCTGAATGCTGGAGCAGTGGCTCACATGATTTCAGATTATCTTATATAACAGGAATGCAAGCAGTTGGGGTTTGACACAATTGAGCTAAACGTGGCCTCACTTGGAATTCCTGAAGAAACTCTTCTGAGATTTGTTCGCTTGGTGAAAAGTGGCGGTCTGAAAGCTAAGCCTCATTTTGAAGTGAAGTTTAACAAGTCTGACATTCCAAAAGGTGGTGATAGGGCTTATGGGGCTTATATTCCCCCAGAACCTCGATCATTTGGTAAGGATGTACTCTCTCTCTCTCTCTCTCTCTCTCTCTCTATATTATATATATATATATATATATATATATATATATACACACACACACACACATGTGCCTGTCTATCTATCTTTTAAGGTGAAATTAGACGTATTTAGGCTTTATGATAGTTACTGTCTTCTAGATTCTACTATGAAATATTGAAATATAAAACAGTTGACTTGCCATGATTGAAGAATAGGCAGACATGTAACATGTATGATAAATCATCTCCTTGACACAGGACATAATCTTGATAAATATGTTCATTGTTCAAGCCATACTACTGTAGTACTGTGCTTATTTAATTTTCATGAATGCAGTAAGATGATTCACTAATCTATGAAACATGTCCCTCATCTTTGACAAACCTGCTGATAAGCATGATATGTAATTGTAAAAAAAGTACTTTGAATAGATTTTATTTTTTTTTCAAGGGATCAGCAATGCAGGTATTTCTGTATTTATGTCAAATAATTAAATGATAAATTAAATAGAAACCTCAAGCCTAGTTCCTAAACAAATGGTCTTCAATGTCAATTGAAATCATGATCATGGAAACTAAAATTGGGAACTTGTTTAGAAGCATGTTCCGGTTCCCACGATTTTGTCATCAAATATCTGTTCAGAGAACTATTTCTGAAGAGACCCTCTGCTTTTGTGTCCTTGAATAAATTTCCACATCTTATGATGGAAAGAAAATCAATTCTTAAATTCACTTTGATAGGATATTCAATATAGAGGAGCATATATGCTATATAATAAAAGAGCTCCAGAAGTTATCTGTTGGTAAGATGTGAAGGATCCTTGGGTGATTTTCATGTTGTTTTCAAGATGTGAAGGATCCTGGTGTCATTTTCTGTTAAACAAACATGAAAGGTTATATCCTCAAAAAAAAAAAAAAAGTAGACAAATCTTCTCAGGTTGATAAGACAGTTTTTGGATGAGCTTAGTTTATAATTATTAAAATCACAACTGTGAACTTGGTATTTTTAAATCATGTGATTCTTTTATTGAATAGCATTTTTACCTCCAAAATTGGGGTTTCAAGCACAGCCTTGTAAACCTTGAAATATGTCCCTTTTCTCCAATCTTGTTCTGTCCTCCTTTTCTTTTAAACATGCTTGTCCTAAACAGGTTCTCTGGTGACAAATCTGATATCCGTCTCAAGGAACTTCCTTTAATCCATCTTGGCCTCCAGGTCTCTGGTTCCTACCTGCCCAGTATCTAGTTGGTTATTTTTTTCCTTAACACAATAGTGTCATTTAAAATCTAGCAACTCTCTTTGTATCTTTTTGCTGTATGATATTTACTTCTTTTTTTTTTCAATTTTTAGCAGAAGTACGAAGTTTTAAAGTTCAGAAGAAATGAAAATACCTAAATTCAGAAGGTCTAAAGGCTTCTGGGATCAATTTGGGTAAATTGCATAATCAGATGAATGAATGCATAATATGAGCTTATTATGGATGCCTTCGCCTTTAGTCCTTCTGATAGATCTGGCTTAGAATGTATGTAGAATGGAATGGGGAGACGCCAGGATAGAGCCTAGAGGGTCTAAATATACCTAGAAGGCATCAATTTATTGAGACATTGATTATGAACTGATTTTATATGGTACTATTACTTAATATATCCAAACTTTTGGACCGAAGGTTGATTGGCAATGAAAGGTGCAGAAGCAACAATTTGTCATTGTCTGTACTTTTTTCAGAGATTGTAAATCTCTAATTCAAAAGAATATGCAAAATGGTAGAACCAGCTCTATTGGTTTGACCTTGTGCTTAAACTATTGCCACAGAATTTGTAGAAGATGTGGATCTCTTGATTAGAAGGGCTGAGAGATGTTTAGAAGCAGGGGCAGACATGATAATGATTGATGCTGATGATGTCTGCAAACATGCTGATACCATGCGCGCAGATATTATTGCGAAGGTCATAGGGCGCCTTGGTCTTGAAAAGACTATGTTTGAAGCATCAAATCAGAAAACTTCCGAGTGGTTTATCAATCAATATGGTCCCAAGGTAAATGTTCTACTGAATGATTCTAATCATAGTTTCCCTTTCTACTATATAAGAATAAGAACAAAGAGACATTGTTGATATTATACCTGTTTGCTCAGGTGAACCTCTTTATAGACCACTCACATGTGGTGGATGTGGAATGCCTCCGGGGACGCAACTTGGGTAGAAATCATGCTTCTGTCCTCGGTTCCTCATATTTCCTGTTCTGAAGTGATGGGAATGTGTATAGTGCCCTGTGGGATTGGTTTTGCTTGTGTAATTCATGTTCTAGTCTTGTGTTGTATGTTACAGGGAGTGTTACATGTTTCCTTCAATGAGTGAAAAACTTACAATGGCAAGCTTGAAATTAGTGTAACATATCTTCTTTGGAATTTATGTCCCTTTTACCCACTAATAAATAAAGAAAAGAAAGAAAAATGTTAGTACACATTTTAAGTCTATAACCATTCAAAAACAATAATAATAACTGTAAAAAAAGAAACAATGAGGTCCATTGAGCAGAGAAAGTAGGGCTTTCAGACTGCCAATACTTCATAACCTCGTAAAAATATGAATAATTTGTTTCCCTTGTCTATTTCAAGGATTTTACTGTGTGGTGCATTCCATTCCTTGTATCATGTGGAAACGGTATCGTTATTTAGTTTGAGAAAACATTTTTTATTTTTATTTTCTGAAAATAGTTTTTATTTTTAGATTTTTAAATTTTATATAACATGTCTGATTTATATAATTTTTATTATAATTACAAAGTTGTCATAATATTTCTAACTTTTTGGTTTCGAAATAATAAAAATGACTATTTATGATTTTTTAGATTTAGTTTCATTTTAAAAAAATGTTTTTTTACATTTTTGTTGGTAAAAATTTTTTTTAGTAAAATACAACAAAATATGTTTTCAAATATGATTTTTTGTTTGTAGTAAAAGTAAAAATTAAAAACGGCCAAACGAACGAACTCCTAGGTTTCCCGAGCGAAGTCATTATTTCAAGTCGCGTACCCTTTTATTTTTAAAAGCCTATGAAGCCATCCACCAAGAAAAAAACAAAGCCCATAAAGGCTACAAATAACCATGGTTTTAGAGAAGCAAAAGGATTTTAATATGGTTTGCTAGTGTGGTTTGTGAAGAAGATAAGGATTAAACGTTGCATCTCGCTCTTGGTCGCTGGATTAAGGAAGTACCATTTCCTTCTCTTTATAATGTACGAGAAATTTCAATATAGGAAACAGGCATTATATGAATTACAAAATATAAATTTATAAATTATTAATTGAAATAGCATAAGATATTTAAAATTCAAGAATTTTATTATTATAACAAATTCAAGAATTTTATATATATAAAATCTTAATATCCTCTCCTATCAAGAATCATTATTAGGTAAAACTCTAAAGTTTAACTGTTATTATAGACTTATATTACTGTCAATCCACATTAATTAATATAAGGTATTCAAACCCATACATAATACATGATTGAATCATATTAGACCCATAATTATATGTATATAATTCAAATTATATTATTAACACAATTTTATCAAATATAAAATAACACAATTAATTGTAACCTACGTAAAAAAATTCCAAAACATATAAAACTAGCTCCAAACATTCTCTTTGCAAATTACCAAAGTGTTGTGTTTTGATTGCATTTTTGAGTCTTGGATGCAGGAAAAAAATAGTGTTTGGCTTGCTAGATCAAGTTGGTTAGGACCCCCATGATATCAATGACAACTGTTTACAGTATTAAGCTATCTTCCTCACTTTATCTTGGAATGCAAGGTCGCGGTTGTAATCACCGTGGTATGGTACTGCTGCTGTTGCTTGGACCATCAATACAAAACCCCTTTATTCCAACCAAACAAATATAGGGTTTCACTTTTTATTCATTCTTTGCATACAATTTTTGTAAACTATCATTTATGTATTATTAAAGGATACTATCATTTATGTAATATTAAAAAATTTAATTTTGATATATTATTGGTGTAAAATTTGTTTACACTATTATTCAATTACAAGTTACTAAGTATTTAACTTTTTATATAGTTATTATTTTAGTCTTTTTTTAATAATTTAACAACTAAAAACTTTTATAGTTATTAGTTCAAAATTTAAATCCAAGTAATTAATGTTAGGAACATTCTTAATTCATAGGTTAACTCTCTTCCGTTAAAGCAACCTAAACTAAATGCATATATTTCCACTAAAAATAATAGTTAATAAGGAAAATTAAAAAAGAAAATTTAGGAAAAAAATAAAATTTTGATCTATTATTAATATAAAAAATTTTATACTATTATTTAATCTTATATCATTAAATTATTTAATAAATCTACATATCATATTAATTAATTAAAAAATAAATACTTCTAATAATATAATAATAATGATGATATAAAAAATCTTGACATTTACTGTCCATCAAAATAAAACACATAAAGAGAATGGGTTTGCCACGTTCTCGTTATATGTTAGGGCAGGCCAAGTCCATGGACTCCCAGATTATAAAACGAAAGAAATGAATAGCAAAAGTAGCCATTGACCATGTCCTTGGTGCACTAGTAAACTATGCAATTTGCTCGATTGGCAGTTCAATTTGTAAACTCCGCAATTAGCCAAGGGGCAAAACAATTAGGGGCCACATCCCACAGACAGCAGGAACTGTAAAGCACCGTTTCTTCCTTCCTTTTGACGTTGGTATGTTATATTGTAATCCTCCCAATCCCATTTCGACGCTCATTACATCTTCCATCTTTTACTATTTGTGGATGCGAAACACGCGGCAAGTCACACGCAGCCCCAGCAAGAGCCCCAAAGCTTCAGTTTTGGAACCCCCACCACCATACCCATTTCGCCTTCCTTCTCTTTCGTTTCATTTTCCTTCAAGGGTAACTCTCTTTTCTTCCCTTTCTTTCCTTCCAATCTTTTATCTTTTTTTCTCTTTTGTTGGATCTGAGCTGCTCACTATTTGTATCTGTTTTACTCTGATCGAATCATGTTTTCATTTCTTATTCTTGCTGGATTTTCCTTGGACCCGAAAATGGTGACCCTTTGATATGCGATTTTGGTTGGGCGTGTTTGATTGTTAAGTCTGCCAGCCTGCGTCATATACGTTTTTGAGTGGGGTTTGATGTATTCGTGGGATGTTGTTTTGTGTCGCTGTATGATTAAAGAAAGTATTTTTCTTGAACGGGTATTGGATTAATTGTGTCGAAACCAAATTCTTTGATTCAGGTACCCTCTTATACCAGATTCACTTTTGAATATGGTCTTCACTAGTTGAATTTTCAGATTTGATGTGCACAAGTTGCGATGTATTGTGTGCATTTCCATAATTGGCAATTTTTTTTTTTAAATTTTAAAAGGGATATGGGTTTCAGTAGATTGGATCAATGGGGGTTGTTATTCTCATCCTGGATTTGGGGAAGGAATTGTCAACAATGTAACCCAAGAATGGGCGTTGGCACATGGTCTTTTTAAGGGGTTTCTGTAACAGATATGCAGAGGGATTTGGCAGCTTGGCTCTATTAATGTTTTCTTGCTGTTTTATTTTTCCTTATCCTCCAAATTCTTTGTAATTTTCTTCTTTTCATCTTAATGAATTTCTTCTTTTATAAAAAAAAAAAGAATTTACTAAGGAATGCCATCAGGCAGAAGCATTTTGTTTCAAGCTTTGTCCTTGTGTATCTTGATTTCTTGGCACGTTATTTGATTTTCCCACATGCCATTGCCATCGTGATTATTGCACTAGGATAAGGAAAATTGATGAAATGGCGGGGAAATAATGCCAGCATTTGTTATAGATAATGAGATGTAAGACCTTGATGCATCCTGATGCTGTTCTTACATGGCAAGTCTACTAGCCATATTTAATGAGTTCAGGAATACCAACAGTCCATGTCATTATCATATGCTATTCTATTGATAATAATTTGAGTTCTATTCTATTGTCATTCTCTTGACATTTTATAATCCTCTCTTTTCGCTTCTTGTTTCCATAGACTTACAACAATAGAATTGAAATGGGAAAACCTGTGATAAGCTACTTCCATGGTATATTAGTCCATAAGGTTTCTTATATATTTTGAACATTCATTTAAAAAAAATTTGGCTTACTTTTGATTCAAACAAAAGGAACCAGGAGCTGAAGTTCTCACATCTCATCTTTTATCCAAGAAGAAAATGATCCTCGTTCCCATTAGTCATTACATCATTGAGATATGAGCAAAAAACCTGTTCTAGTTGTCTTTGGGAGTTTCATTCTTTTAATGTAGAATTGTAGAGTTATTTTCTTTTGATTGTGTTTTAGTTCACTACCAGCCGCTGAAGTCAAGTGACACTCAGAATGTTCTTTTATTGGAGAGGTTGTTTGATAAATAATATTTTTGTTGAAGCTGCTTTTTCTGTAGACAGTTGATGCCTTCCCATCAGAGGTTGTCTAGGTCTAGCATGGTCCGTGGGAATGATTAGAGAGCTTTCACCATGTTTTTTGTGTTGTTATGGAAGTTTGAAGCTGGAATTTAGTTGGTGTTTTTCCAGTTATTCTATATATGGGGTTTTTCCAATTTTTCAATATATACCAAAGATATGGCTGTGTAACTTGTAGAAATCATTTTCAGCATAGTCTCTTGCACTGAGATGACACATTGATATTTATTAATTAGGTTTTAATTGAGGATTGAATATAAATTCACCAGAAAAGTTGTGTAACTTTTAGGTTTTGCAATTATGAAATATTCTTGCTTCCTGTATACTGATGAAATGAATGCGAACTTATGGCTTTATTTACTACTGAGATGTTTTCATCTTGATGATGCATTAGCATTTAGTTATTCCTTATTGAAGGCTTAGGTAAGGGAAACTAATTTTTGTCTGAGAGAAGACGTTTCACTGCATTCTGAATTTCCTCATAGGTTCTGCATGGAATGTGGCCCTGATTTCAATGAATTTTTTCACTTCTCCTAGGCACCAAGTGATATTAAAACTATTATATTTCCTGTGAAGCCAAATATATGTGCTATTATGTGTGCATGATTGTGTAGAGAAGGGTAATGAATTGCCATAATTTAAGCCTATCATTTTGATAGAATCACACTTACACTAATGTTTAACATGATATACAGCTTCAGGCGGGCCGAAGAAGGTCTTTTAGAAGCCATGGTTCTTGACTCCATTTTGTCTTCTCCTCATATGAGGTCACCATCTATCAGGAGGCAGTTACCAAAGAATGAACTTGGTAGTTGGTCATCACTCCTCCAACGGCACCGCTTCCTCTTATCTGCTCTTGCTCTTCTAGCTATCCTCTGTACTGTTTATCTTTACTTTGCTGTCACTTTAGGGGCTGGTGACTCCTGCTCTGGGTTGAGTGGAGTTCAGAAAGCTTCATGTCATATGGAGCATGTTAAGGCTTCTATGGCCAAGGGTAAACTGAAAATTCTTTGACATTTCCATGTAAGTTATGGTGGAAATTTTCTTTTCTTTCTTCTTTCTTCTTTTCCCAAGTTTAGTGACATGAAATCGAAATATAGTCTTCGGCCACAGTGTTAGTAATATATGTATACATTCTGTTTATCTCAGTATTTGTGAGCCAAAATGTACAATACGTGTAGAAAGAAATTTCTTGATTACATTATGTTAATTTTGGTGATTGTTTTCTTGTAGCTAATATATGAATATTTGAGCATCGTAGTAGCCAAATGGAGTTTTGAGTTTTTCCTAATGTGTGGTTCAAAACCCAGATTTCTCATTCTTGTGTCGTACGGTTGGTTCAGATTTAAAATAGGGACCTTATCCAATGCTATCACGCTGTATCATATTCGGTATTGCTAAGCAAGAAACTGATAAATACACTTACTTTGTGAGTCATGTGACTTGTGTATGATTTTTTTTTGGTGTACTTAGAATATTCTCCTGGTCTTCGGTCGTGTCCTTTACTGAGAGATGTCTATCAATAATGCATGTTCTATTCATATCTACCAGAAATCGAATTTCGGACATGATGTTCGGGGATCTAAGTCACTTTCATTTGGACTAATGCATGTTGGTGTGACTTGTGTATAATTTGAACTATTTAAAAAAGGTTGGAGTGAGACTATATGGGAATGTAAACTAGGATCCTCACTTTGGAGGGATGTATTTTAAAAAGTAAAGTGAATATGGATAACTATTTATAAAAATTTTAAGGTCCAGTCAAAAAATAAAATAAAATAAAAAATTAAGGTAGAGAATTTTAATTGATTTATAATTTATTATTTATATATTTATATTTGATTAAATCATAAATTTTTAATTTTTTAATTAATGATCATAAACATTGAACTTTCCATTTAAATTGGAGCTTTCACTTTAGAAAAATTAAAATTTATTGCTCAAATATTTTACATGATAACTAGTTTTACATGCTTTTAAATTCAGTCTTCATAGCAAAGAATTTATTAGAAATATATATAGGAAAATCTTGATTTTTTCTTTACTTAGTCAATGGCTTTTAAAAAAATATTCATAACAAACTCAAATTACGTTTGATTTTTAGGTTAATAAAATAATGTTTCTGAATTTTTTTTTCTGATTTCTATGAATTTTAGAGTGAATTTGACTTTTTCTAACTTTCTATCCATTTGAATGAGAAGAGGTTTTTAGCTATTCTTGTTTTAAATTTTTAATCTTCCAAACTTATTTTTATCAGTTTAGAATCAATTCTCATTGAATTTCATAATTCTTTTTTGGTAGAAACTACATTTCATAATTCTAAAAGTATATTTAGATCAGAATTATAATTTTAAGGATTGATTTAATTTATAAATAAATTTATTTAATTTGATAATAAATTTTAAATATGGAAATTGATTTTTAAGTTATATATCTTTAAGAATTACTCAGTGGCCCAATGAGCATGGACAGAACAAGGCTCTTTGCATCATTCGCGTTCTGAAATCAGAAACAAACTTTCAGGAGCTTCAAACTTCGAAGCGTTCCCCAGTCCCCAGCGGTGGCCGCCGCTGAGCGCTGTGCCTCCGCCGCTCCACCGCCGGTGCGGCTTTTTTTCCAATATTCAGAATTCAGTACAAATCCTTGGTGCGGCTCATCAAAGCTCTTTGGGGCTCTGATTTGCAGGGCATTCATCCGTAGCCTCCGATTTTCAAGTAGTTATGTCGCCGGAGAAGGAAGTATCCAGCTCTCCAGTTAAGCGCAAATTATCGTGCGCCCGTTGCTTTGATGACCTATGGTTTTGCTACTGTAATGCTCAAACACAAGAAAAGTTTGTGTCTTTTCTCTGATTTTGAAATTGGGTATCTGAGTAATAAAATCATTTTTTTTTAAATCTCTGCAGCCCCGGTTCATCAAATGCAGCAGTATTACAGGCTTGGGGTTCTTGATAATTGTTCTCGGAAATGGGATGCTCTGGTTGACTGCTTAATGCTGAAGACCAAACGCCAATCCGAAGTCCAGGTTAGTTTCTCCTTCCTTGCCGGCACCTAATAAATGGAACAATGTGGTTTCTGTAGGTTTAAGGATATGAATGGATAAAGGAAAATAGAGAAAAAAAGAAAAATAGGAGATATTTTTCATCTATAAATTGAAATTTTTTTAAAATTTTAATAAAAATTAATAAGTGAGAATTGAAAAATTATATGATAATATCTCTTTTTTTTTTTTTTACGTTTTAAAAAACTCATGAATAATGGGATTGTTTACTTAAAATTAAAACTTTTTCCTTTTCTCTCTTATCTTATTTTCTCCTTTATCTAAATATACCGTAATGCTTTATTTAGTATTACGCAGGAAAAAAAAAAAGAAGGAACACAATAGAAAAGAAAAGAAAAAAGGGGAAGAAGGTTTTCCAAACTTTGTTTGGTTCTACCAACAAATAAAAATAATAATATTTATAAATAAATGTTAAATTATTTTATTATCCTTCACAACTTATAACATTATTTAATTTTAGTTTGGATAAAGTGAAAAAGCATAATTTTAGAGCTTTTCTTTTTCTCTCAATCCCTTAGATAAGGGAGGGATGCAAAAATGTAGAGCATCCCGAAAGTTGATCATTCTAAATCTCTTCATTTTCACTCTTAAACCAATATCAAATAAGATATGAGTATAATTCTTAGACTTCTTAATGATATGTATGGATGGAGGAGTTTGGAAGGAAATAGAAGGGAGGATAATTTTTCACTTTGATTAAAAATTTTCTTTATTTGAGAATATTTTAAAATAAAAGATTATCATTAACCTTCATATCCTTCCATTTTTATTTTTATAAACATTTTATAATTTTTTAAATTTAAAATTGAAAAATCAATTTTCCCTTTCCTTTCCTTCTAAACTCCTCCATCAATATATACCCTAAGTAAATACAATTTTGATAATAAGGAAGATGGTCCAGTGATAACTACATGATGGTGCTGAACTTCTGATTGAACATCTTCATGAACTTTTTGGTTTTACACTTTTACTTGAAGGTGAAGTTACCTTAAAAGGGTATCTTCACCTTTAGTTCACCTTCACATCCATGTTCTCATGGAAATATTAGTGGCACATCATTTTTATGTGACGTCACTTTTTTACACCATTTTTCCTACCGCTGGCACACTTATCTTTCCAGAACCTACTTCATTTTGTGATCAATCCTATGCAAGTGTTAGAAGTGGTGTAAAAGTGATCTAGAAAAAGTGATATGCAGATATCACTACTAAGCTTAGTCTTGAAGATGCTAGCAGGTTCTTTTACAGATTTAATTATGCCTATTGATATGCTGTAGCGAGGATAAAAGGAGTCTCATTTCCTTCATGTAGTGGATGCCTTGGCCTTTGGATTATTATATATGTCTATGGTCTAATGGCCCCAGATAAGAACAAGGAGACGACCTAGCATTTTGTGTGGGTGAGTGCTGACTGACAGTAATGCATGTGATTATTGATGTGGAGTGCTTTACTGGTATATGGTTATTTAAAAATTGGTTTTATGCTATTTGTGATTTGAGAGTTAGGGAAGCTTCCCTTCCGACTCTGTCTTCCAAATTTAATTGCATGTATCATCAAAGAAAATGGAAGAAAATAGATAAATGCTTTAGGCGTAATTTGTGATCACAAGGTGCCTATCAAAGTCAAAGGAAAATTCTACTAAACAATTATAAGAAAAGTGTTTCTCTATGGTAGTGAATGTTGACAAGTACAGTGTCAACAAGAACAAAAAATAAGTGTAGTGATGATGAGAAAGTTGCAATGGATGAGTAGATATACAAGAAAAGATAAAATTAAGAACAAATGAATTCGAGAGAAAGTTAGAATAGCAGCATAGCACCTATTAAGGAGAAGTTGACAAAAACTCATTTAAGGTGGTTTGCTCATATGAGGAGAAGACCATTAGAGACTCCAATGAGAAAAATGGATCAAATAAAAGATAATCTAATTAAAAAAGTAGAGGAAGACTGAAGAAAACTCTAGGAGAAACTATTATAAAAGATATTAATCTGAATGAATTTATTGAAAATTTGGTTTTTAATAGAGCGCCCAATGACATCGTTTGATTCATGTAGCCAACCCTGCCTAGTGAGACAAGGCTTGGCTGTTGTCCTAGTGCCATCAAAGAAAGATGATTTCTTCTCATTGCTAGTTTTGCCATTCTAGTTGATGTCCTTTTAGCTCTTTTGGGAATGATGAACAATATGGCACCATGAAATGATCAAGAGCTCTTAGTTATTGTTATTATTATTTGTTAGGAACTATAAAAATAGAAGAGAGAAATAGGCGGAAACCAGAAATATGGAAGTATGTATTTTGTATTACTATCTCCAGAAATATATCTTCTAGGAGTTTTCTTGAAATTCAGATACAAGCAAGAAAGAGAAAAACTGAAACAATAAGAATGAACCATCCAGCAATTGAGTCCCCAGCCTTAGTAGAGGCCTACCCCACTAAGGACCGCCTATTCTACTTTTTTCCCTTCCTCCTCTCTTCCCTCCTTCTATTTATATTCTAACAGAGTTCCCTACAATTCCCGCTCTCCACCTTGCTTCCCATTCCAACGTGGTCACCTCCAATTCCCTTTCTCCACCTTACTTCCCATGTGGTCCAGCAAAAAGGGTGCCCAACATTATTATTATTTTTTATTCATTATTGTTTACATGCTCCGTTGCACACTTGAATGGTTGAATAAATATGGCATGGCAGTTTATCTGGCTTTTACTTCTAGTGACCCACTGTAATCACTATGTGCAGGAAATTCTGGAAACTCGTGAGAAATCAGAGTCACACATCTGGAATTTTCGGACACCAGAAGAAGCTTCATATTACTGGAAAGAACTTTATGGTCATTTAGACAATATTGATTGATGAAAATCAAGAAGTGCAAATAACTATAGCCTTCTGATTTTGCCAGTGATTCGAAGGAAGGGACTATTAGAAACTGAAGAAAGTTTATATCAAATTGATAATTTCATAGAGAGATTTTTATTTTTATTTTTTGTGTTGTCTGATTGTCTCCATGATGAATTTTGAATTTAGAACATTTGCCCAAATAAGTTTCTAAGCACTGAGTTTATTATTTGTTCCTGCTATTAATTTCATTTTTTGTTTTCTTTAGTTGTTACGCTTCCTTCTCCAGATGAAATTTAACTCTTGATTTTTGGTCTCTCTCTCATCCTATCATATTCTGTTCTGTCCAACTATGATATTATGTGTGTTTGGATTAACTTATTTTGTACTCAAAATAACTTATAATTAAAATTTTATTGAGAGAGTTTTTGAAAAAAATAATAATTTTTTTCTAAACATTAATTAAAACCAAACATGCACGGATTGCACAAATCAAGTATAGAATATTGACACATATTTGAATTTGTACTTGAATATCTGCAGCACAAAAAATGATGGTTTGTTCTAAAAATCGTATCTGATTGTACTTGCTGGATTTTCCAATTCGTATGAAAGTTACTTATCTGGTGACTTCTTGTGAATTCTAGTTATATTTTTAATTTTTCTCAAGTGACTCCTTGTATATTCCCTTTTCTGTTTTCCCCTTTGCAATCAGCAGCATATCAACACAAGATATTGGACTTGGAAAATCTGTACAGGCCATTCTTGTGACTTCTGGTAATATTTTTACTTTCTCTCAGGTGACTCCTTGTATATTTCTCTTTATGTTTTTCCTAAGATTTTAAACTATGGTTGCAATCACGGTTGGTTGATGCAACCACAATTGTGGTTAGGTTACGGATTGCAATTTAGAACCCTGGTTTTCCCCATTCTTTGAGCAGTCAGTAGCATATCAACATAAGACATTGGACACACAAAATCTGTACAGGCCATTGGTGTTTGTAAGAAATCTCATCTGTCACTCTCTTCAATGCCAATGGGTGGCAAGAGCAACTTGTCGGTTTGATCTCTGACTCAAATTGATAGGTTTTCTTTGACCTCTTCTATGTTTATTTCTTTCTCTCTCTAACCTTTTGTTTTGCTCTATCTCTCTCTCTTCTTGGTATTCATGGCAGCTTTCATTTGATTTGCTCAGTTCTGTGTTTTGATTTTATTTCGGATAGAAGCAGTTAGTATGGTGCTCAAGAACATTTTTAGTGCTAGTAGCAGTCAAAAGGGCATATGACCAAGAAAGCAAATAATGAAGACAAAAAGTGGAGGACGACATCATTTTTTGACTTAGAAAACTGAGATGAGTATTGTTTTGTATGGTTCCCCGGCTCCTACTGGGCCTCTCCTTTCGGACCAGGTTCCCGAGTCCAACACGGGTGGACTATCCCTTGGTATGTCCCAATTTACCTCGCCAAGACATGGTCAATTCGTGCTTAACGTGCATGCCTCACGACAAACCACTACGGTTTTTAAAGGGAGAGACAACTCCGATCCTCGCTCCCCCTACTTCTTCCACGATTAAAAGGGGGGATGATTATCGAAGCCACTTATTTAAAGAGAAAACTTTGCTAGTGAAAGGTATGCAATCTAACTCTTTTACGCACTTGCCACTCCACTCTGTCATCTACTCATTTAGGCATCGGAGTGTCCTTGCAGGTGCACCAACCTCAGAATCACTCGGAATGGCCTCATAAGCCCCTAAGAGCAGCAGCAATTTCATCACCACTGGTTCATCTTCTGTGTTCCCATAGGCAGTCTTTGCCGCCGATGTGAACATTTGCGCCGTCTGTGGGAACTAGGTAAAACTTGTTCCCTCGCATTTGACCTAACTCATTCATTTAGAAAGTAAACGCAGGATGGATGGAACGGATCCCTTCACGAATCCTCCACAAGCACCTCATGCATCCAGTAGCAAAGAGCTCATGACAGAAATCCGACAGCTTAAGGAACAGATTGAGGAACTCAAGAGGAATTAGTCACAGCCAACTTAGGAGAAGGTAGCAGACAATGAATCACCCTCTGGGCCGCAAGCCAATTGACGTCAAACGACCACCCTTAGGGGAGAGGCAAAGTAGATCTCCTGCACAACGCTCGAAATGCTTGAAGAACGCACGCCGGCGGAGTTGGCCGAGCATCCTTTCACCGACGTGGTCATGAAAACCCTTTATCTTAAAGACTTTCAAGCTCCAACGTCGTTGGAGTTGTTTGATGGAACCACCGATCCTCAAAACCACTTGAGGACATTTAGAATCACCATGCCGAGGATGGAGTGCACATACTCGGCCAAATGCAGCATTTTTCCAGGGATTATGAAGAATGCAACCGCTTTCTGGTTTGACGCTCTCCCTCTTAACTCGATTTCTAGCTTTTTCGAGCTCTCGGCCAAGTTCTTGGCCTACTTCTCGACAAGACAAGATAAAGACAAGACCTCGGAAAGCCTTTTCAACTTTAGGCAGTGGCGAAATGAGACCCTAAAGCAATACATGGCTCGTTTCAACTGGAAGGCCCTACAGATTAAAGATCTTAACTCCGCAGTCTCGTTGCAGGCCATCTGAGCAGGACTCCGCCCTAGCGCCTTTGTGGCTTCACTAATCAAAAAGCTGGCCGAACACATCGACAAGCTCAGGGCTTGAGTCGCACGGTACATTGAAATCAAAGAAGTATTCCAATCCATGGAAGAGGATAGTCCCATGCTCGACGACATATGGAAGTCGTTCAGCTCGCGTCGCCAGAGAAGGTCAAAAGGAATAAACACAGGTCGGCAGCCTAGATTCAGTATCTATACCCCCTAACCACTACCCGGGATAAAATATTCTATGAGATTCACAACATGGATTTAATCAAGCTTCCACCTCGGAAAGAGACCTCTAATCTAAAACTAGATCGGTCAAAACGATGCCAATATCATCACTGTTATGGCCACACCACGGAAGAATGCATCCAATTCAAAGACGTCATAGAGGAGCTCATCCGTGATAGCAAGCTACAAAAGTATGTGGACCTCCCTCGAAATTATCGAAGCAGATCTTGAACCTCCAAACAAAGGAGCCGCAACCCCAGACGCTTAGATCGCATAAGACGCCGCAACCACTTCCCTACCCGAGACTTCCCAAAGGAGGAGCCCCTCAAATGGGTAATCAACTCTATCTTGGGAGATTTTGCTATTGGAGAATCGAGTTCAGCCTAGAAGAAAAGCATTTGAGTAGTCATGGCGGTCTCTAAGTCAACTAACTGGGAGTCGACTAGAAACAACACTAGAACCCCCATCACCTTCTCTAAGGATGACTTTCGCGGCTGGACAGAAACAGAGATGGTCCAATTGTAATCTCTGCTATAGTCACAAATTTCTTGGTAAAAAAGATACTTGTAGATTAAGGAAGCTCGGCGGACATCCTGTATCTAGGGACGTTCAGGCAGCTCGGCATTCCTAAAGCCGAAATACAACCATTCTCAACAAGCCTGGTCAGTTTCTCGAGCGACCAAGTGGAAACCAAAGGCTACGTAGACTTATACTCCACCTTCGGCTAGCACCCCGCGACCAAAACTATTAAGGTACGATCTCTGGTTGTAGACTGTTTTTTCCTTTATAATGTTATCTTAGGCAGACCCTCCTTAAAAATGCTGGGGGCCATAGTGTCAATTTCGCATCTAGCAATAAAGTTTCCCATCGCGGAGCAAAACGTGGGAGTTGTTCACGCAGACAAGCTCGAAGCTAGGCAGTGCTACCAAGCCTGTCTGAGGCCGAAAGTAGGCAATCCAACGCCTCTAGCCCCATTTTACATAAGAACCTGTAGCTCCCACAGAGTCAACATGGCCGAACTGGACTTCAGACAACAGCCACTCAGCGAATTATAACTGGTCCAACTTGGTCCCTCCTGTAAGCAAACCACCCAAATTGGAGTGTAATTATTGTAAGAATTAAAGCAACAAGTCAGGGATTTCCTGCAGAGCAACACCGACCTCTTCACTTGGACAGCAGCGGATATGCCAGGCATAGATCCCGACTTCCACTATCACCTATTAGCAATCAAGTCGGGAGCAAAGTCAGTATCCCATAAGAGAAAGATGGGATTAGAGAGAAAGAGGCAGTGCAAAAAGAAATGAAAGAAATGTTAGAAGCCAGGTTCATCCGGAAAATCAAATACACTATGTGGCTGTCCAACATGGTCATGGTGAAAAAGCCCAACGACAAATGGAGAATATGCGTCGATTTCACCTATCTCAGCAAGGTCTGCCTCAAAAATACATATTTGCTCTCTAGCATCAACCACCTTGTTGATGAGGCTTTCAGGTATGGGTGCTTGAGCTTTATGGACGCCTACTCTGAATATAACCAAAATCGAATGAATTCAGCAGACGAAGACAAGACATCTTTTTATCACTGAATAGGCCAATTACTGCTATCGAGTTATACCTTTCGGCCTAAAGAATGCATAAGCCACCTATCAGAGGTTAATGGACAAGGTGTTTTCAGAGCAAATCTAGAGGAACATCGAAGTCTATGTGGATGACATGGTCGTTAAGTCAAAGACCCCTAAAGATCACTACTCCGACCTTGCCGAGATCTTCGCTTAGCTCCACAAGCACAACATGCGTCTCAACCCGGACAAGTGCTTCTTTGGGGTCTAAGCCGGAAAGTTTCTCAGTTTTTTGTTAACAGAAAGAGGCATAGAAGTAAATCTGGAGAATATATGGGCTATAATCGAGATGAAGACACCGACCTCCGTAAAGGACGTACAGTAGCTGGTCGGCCGAGTCGCAGTGCTGTCCCAATTCCTATCCAAATCAGCTCCCTTCTTTAAATGCCTCAGGAAGGCAGATAGGTTCTAGTGGTGTCTCGAATGCGAGGAGGCGTTCCAACAACTAAAGACCTTTCTCATAACCCTATCTATTTTGACCAGACTAGAGGTCGGTGACACTCTACTTTTGTACATGTCGGTAAGCTACGAGGTCGTTAGTTTGGTGCTTGTCAAAGAAGAAGATGGGGCACAAAGGTCCATATACTTCGTCAACAAGATGCTACAAGGAGTAGAGCTCGGATACCAACGGCTAGAAAAAGTAGCATTTGCGCTTTTCATCTTAGCTCGACGGCTTCGACCATACTTCCAGAGCCACCCAATAGTCGTCAAACTAATCAATCAATTCGATAAGTGCCGAGGAAGCCAGAGCTGGTTAGATGAATGATAGCATGGTCCATCAAGCTTAGTGAGTTCGGCCTACAATATGAGCCGCGGGGACCCATTAAGTCACAAGTCCTTGCTAACTTCGTACTTGAGTTAACCGAAAAGCTCCTGGAGAAAGCTCGGAAAGTATGTCGAAGCTTTATGTTGATGGCGCATCCAACCTCAAAGGGAGCAGAGTAGGAGTAATTTTAGAAGGCCTTGATAACCTGGTTATTGAACAATCCTTGATATTTAATTTCAAAGCCTCAAACAACCAGGTTGAATGCGAAGCTCTCATCGTTGACCTTGAGCTGGCCAAATAAATGGGAGCCACAGAAGTGAAGGCATTAAGCGACTCCTAGCTAGTAACAAGCTAAATCATAAGGGACTACCAAGCCAAAGATCGGATGTTGGCCCAATACTTATAAAAGGTTAAGAACCTCGCCACAACCTTTAGCAAGTTCGAATGTGAACACATCTTCTGTGATCAAAATTCCAGGGCTGACCTTCTCTCCAAGCTAGCAAATACAAAGAATCCCCACAGCAACAGGTCCGTGATGCAGGAAACTCTTAGGAAGCCAAGCATCTAGCATCAAATTACAATGATGATAGAGGAGCAATACTTATGGATCTGACCGATTACTGACTTCCTCAAGCACGATGCTCTCCCGTTAACTAAATCAGAGGCCAAGAAAGTGCAAAAATTAGTAAGCTGGTACGTCCTGATCAACAACCAGCTCTACAAAAGGAAATTTTCAACACCCTTACTAAAGTACATCATCCGGGAACAGTCCGAGTATGTCATGACTGAGGTCTATGAAGGAGTTTGTGGGAATCACTTCAGTAGTAGATTACTAGCTGCGAAGATTTTAAGGGTAAGCTATTATTGGTCAACCATGAAAGTAGAGTACTTCGAGCATGTTAGAAGGTGTGACAAGTGCCAGAAGTTCACCAACCTCTACCTAACCCCTATCGCAGAGCTCTACACTTCGAAGACACCCTGACCATTCTGTAAATGGGGAATGGACCTCCTTGGATCCTTTCCCCTAGCCACAGGCCAGCGAAAGTTTCTATTCGTAGCCATCAACTACTTCACCAAGTGGATCGAAGTCAAGCCCCTGGCCTGTAACACCGCGAAAAAGGTCAAGAAATTCTTTTGAAAAAATATTGTGTGCCGATTCAGGCTCCCCTATGCCTTGGTCACCGACAATGGAACCTAATTCACAGACAAACTATTCAGGGAATTTTGTAATAAGATGCAAGTCAAGGATAGCTTCACCTTGGTCAAATATCCTTAGTCAAACGGACAAGCTGAAGCAGCAAACAAGGTTGTTCTAAACGGTTTGAAGAAAAAACTCGACTGCGCTAAAGGAGCATAGGTCGAAGAGCTTCCCAGCGTCCTATGGGCCTATCACACGAGCCCGTAATCCTTCACTCAAGTTACACCTTTCAGACTGACATTTGGGGCGGAAGCGATGATCCCTGTCAAAGTCGGAGAGACAAGCTGGATGAGAGCCCAGTTTCGAGAAGACCACAATGATCAAGACTAAGAAGCCGAACTAGATATCCTTAAATAAGAAAAAGAAATGGCCCATATACGTGAACTCGTGGCCAAGCAAAGAGCAGCCCGACGCTATAACTTTAAGGTTGTCACGTGACACTCCGTGCAGGGACTTGGTACTTAGAAGGGCTGACATAGGTAGAAGGAACAATCAAGACAGAAAGCTCGCAGGTAATTGGGAAGGTCCTTATTAGGTCACCGCCAACGTTGAAAAAGGAGCGTACAAGCTAGAACAGCTCAATGGGAAGCCCATTCCAGTACATAGAACACGGCTAACCTGCGCAAATATTACAGTTGAAGCTCCAAGAGGTCTTAATACTTGTTCATAATGTTCCTGTTCTTTTCCATTATCATTTCACATAACCAGCATGTACAAAAGCTATGCACTCTTTTTCCTTACTTAAGGTTTTTCCCTTGAGGTTTTTCTTGAATAAGATTTTTAATGAGGCATAGCTTAGCAATAAAAAAGAAACTTTCACTCACGAGATGCCTCTTTTTCTTGTTAATCAAACAAACTTATTGGACAGATAAAGCATACCGACGTCGAATTACTTTCCTCACGGCTTAACAAATTTTTACAAGTTATCATCAAACTCCGAGGTTGAGTTACCTCCCTTGCGACTTAACAAAACAAATTTTTACAAGTTATCATCAGACCCCGAGGTTGAGTTACCTCTCTCGCGGCTTAACAAATCTTTACAAGTTATTGTCGAGTTCCCGAGGTCGTGTTACATTCCTTGCAGTTTAACAAATTATCATTTATTCCCCGAGGTCGAGTTACCTCAGTTACGGCTTAACAAATCTTTATAAGTTATCATCAAGTTCCTGAGGTCGAGTTACCTTCCTTACAGTTTAACAAATTATTATCGGTTCCACAAGGTCGAGTTACCTCCCTTACGAATTAACAAATTTTTACAAGTTACTATCGGTCTCCTGAGGTCGAGATACTTTCCTCGCGGCTTAACAAATTTACAAGTTATCATCGGGTTCCCGAGGTCGAGTTACCTCGTGATTTAACAAATTATCATCGGTTCCCCGAGGTCAAGTTACCTCCTTCGTAGATTAACAAATTTTTACAAGTTGCCATCAGTCCCCTAAGATTGAGTTACTTTCCTCGCAATTTAACAAAATTTAGCAAATTATCATATTCTCTGAGGTCGAGTAACCCTGTCCTTCGATTTAAAATTTTCTCGCAAAACATCAATTTCCTAAGGTCGAGCAACCTTCCTCGCAGACCAAATGAAAATTCAACACAAACATCGAAACAACAATAAAAATTTCAACCACAAAATGAGAAACCACCATTGCTTGGTGCAGCAACCAAGACTTGTCCAACGAACGCAATGAGAAAGCCAAATTGATACAAATAAGAAGACGAAAAAGGTACTGCTGAAACAGAAATGATAAATAATCCTACAACTACTAGGCATCATTTCTCGGCGCGACCTCCTTAGCATCCTCCTCAAGGGGATCCACCAGCTGCCCATCCATCACCTTATTGAAGAGGTCCATGTCTGCCAAGCGGCTGTGGTTGAAGCCGGGGTAGAAGAGAACAAACTGGGCTTTCACGTTTTCGAATGACGCCTCCACCTGTTCCCTGACTATGGCCTTCAACTCGTTCATTTGCTTCTCCCAAGCTAGCTTTGAGGATTCCAGTGTCTCCCTCTTAGCGACCAAGGATTCCTGCAACGATCCGACCTCGGTCTTCAGACGGGCGACCTCGTCCCCAAAGGACCGTAACTTCTCCTCCAAACCAACACACTCTTGCTAAGACTCTTCTAGAGCCTTGATCTCGTTCTCCCTGCAAGCTCTCAACTCCTCCAGCTTAGCCTTTAGTTGGTTGGCCTCTTCCATCCCGGCTCGCAGGGATTCGACCTAGGTAGGGGCAGAGTTGGCCTTCTCCCCCAGAGTTGCAAACTCTAGCTCCAAGAAACGGGTGATGCTCAGAGACCTGCCACAACAGCTAGTCAGAAAACGTACCAACAAACCTGAAGAAAATAAAACGGTGTTAAATCATACCTCATTTGATGTAGTTCCAGCTAATGAAAGGCTTCAGTCACCGCACCAAGCAAACTATTCCAAGTCGGCTACATAAGACACATAGCTATCCATAAAGCGATCACTCAAAAATTGCATGTCCTATAATGAAGCAATTGGCTCCTCAAAAGGCGGATTGAAGTCCTGCAGGAGATTCAATGCACTCCCTGAGGTACCAGCATTTGATCTCACAGGGCGACCACTGGGCTTATACACCCCCTGAGTTAAGTCGTTAAGTGGTCGCTCCTGAGTCGGGCCTTAGCTATTCAATTTGGCATAGACCTTGGCCTCAAGATTCCCCGGCTGAATACGCCTCCTCTTCTTGTTGTCCAGATGAACCTCATCCTCCGTATTAGCCGCACTCTCCGACCTAGCCACCTCGACAGCACTGCTTGATGGTCTGCTCGCCTCGGTGGCCTTGGCCACCTTCTTTGCTTGCAGATGCTTCTTCAGCTTGGGCAGGGGAACGTTTGGTGCCATTTTATCTGCAAAACAAAGAAATAATTAACATCAGGCCAACTACAATCCAAAGAGGGAAGCCAGAATTAGACATACTCTAATATCCCTCCAATTCGGTACCATCCCGATTTAGTAGCTCGACACACTTAATCTAGGGATAACTCTGTAACGCGTCAATCTCGATACGATGCTCCTCTGAAATTTTCTCGTAGGGTATCGACTGGAACCCACTCAGTGACCTAGTCCAATAGAGGGGAAATAACTTATCTTTCCATTTATACTCCCAGAATGGATCCTAACTGGCGGGAGAGCACACTCGGAAGAAGTTTATCTTGAAGTCCCTATAGGATTACTCAAAGGCAATTATTATCTTCCTAATTAAATTATAATTATAATTAAATTATAAGCAATTAAATTATAATTACATAAGGAGTAGCTTTTACTTAACTGAAGTAGTTTGAATTAATCAATTGTCATCATTTTTGTAATTTATATATAATAAAAAAAATATTAATTGAGATCATATGTATCCATGAACATTAAAAATTTACTTGTATTTAGTTTTTTGTTGTGAAATTAATTTTAATTATTTTTTATTAAATTAAAATCATTCACATGATATTATAATATATATAATAGAATTTTATTTATTTAATTATTAAATATTTTTAAATTTAGGGATCAAGTTATCTATTTTGTTAAAATAAAAGGATCAAAACTACAATTAAGTTGAGTTCTTAATGCAATGTTAGTATATTCCTTTAAATTTTTAATGGTACACTGACAAAGAACAAAAATGTTTATTTTGTAAAAATAAAATGATCAAATAGTTTATTTTTAAAATAAAGGAACCAAATCATATATTTTACTAAAATAGGGGGATTAAAATTGTAATTAAACCTTAAAAAAAATTGGAGTATAACAAGTGAGATGGTAGATTGGAAAACAGGATAAGAGAAGCAGGCTAATGAGTTGTCAGATTGAAGAATAATTAATATTTTGTTAAATTGGATGGACTGGGCTTGGGAAATGATGCTAGACAAGCTTGTTCGAAACTCTAATGTTATATTTGGATGGGGTGTTAAGAAAAAGAAGATGTTTATTATAAGTCTTTTCATTCTTTAAAAGTTTTATAAAAGAATAAAAAAAAATATAAAGATTTTTAAGTAATATTTTAAATTTTGACAAAAAAATAAAAATCTAAAACTCTCTCACATTAATTTTTACAAATATTTTAAAGTTGTTTTAATTTGGAAGAGTTTGAAAATTTTAAAATATTTAAATAAAGAAAAAATTATTAATTAACTTTTTTTTCTCTGTTTATTTATTATTTTAAATTTCTTTATTTCTCAACCATTTCAAACTTTTAAACATAGCGTTAAAGACTAGCATAACAACCCTGTCAATAAAGGAATAAAAGAGATCGTATCCATGAAAATTGGATTTGAGCTTAAACATTGCTGCATACAGTTGGTTTTTGAGTTCAAATTTTACCAATAATTCTCTAAAATTGTGACATGTCTATTTTATTTTTTAAAAAATTAATCTTATCATGGAAACAAATTGATTATTAATTTATTATAATTTGTGAATTAGACTAATAAAAACATGCAGTACACTAATTCAATAGGGCAATTAATCTGACAAATGTTGGTATCTAACTCTGTCTGCTCTTATTTATCTAGTTTACATGCTGCACAATATTTATACAATAATCTTGCTTATGTGGTTCATATCATAATTGCATGCACAATCAAGGGAAAAGGTTCGTCAAATTTACTGTGACTAGAGGCATGAAAAAAAATGCCAAATGCCGTCAAATCAAATTCACATATATTATATGATAAATAAAAACATTTTGCCTCCCAAAAAAATAAAATAAAAACATTTTGTGCAGTCTACTAATCTACTTTGTCACTAATCTAAATTCATGTTTGGTATGATGAAAATAAAATAAAACATAAGATTTTTAAAGTTAAAATATAAAAAAAAAATTATTTCTATTTTATTATATTTTATTTCTTTTCTTCTTATCAAACGTGTACTATTTTGTATTGGTAGATGGCTTCATCACGTGTTTTGTTGTGATAACTGTCGTTCTATTTAAGCCAAGTTTTAGAACAAGGCGAGAAGGCACGAGCTTGAAGTGAGGGTGGTGTTCTTTCTGGGATTACTATTTTTTTGTTACAAGATATTTTTATATTTTTCTAGCGTGAGAATAATTCTTACTTAATACACTAAAACTGTTTTTTTTACAAAATACTTTTTAACAGAATTCCAACGTTCTACATTAAAAAAAAATCGCTTTAAGAAGACTTCAACTTGTTTAGCAAAAATCCACCCTTTAAAAAAAGCTTATCTTCTTTGCATCCCTATTTATGTAGGCTTGTGTTGCATTACAGAATTGAGGACCATCACGTGGCTTATAGGCTGGGTAGGTAGGTGAGATGGGAAAAAAAGTGTAAGTGAAAAATGACATGTTTCTGAAGAGTCAAAGGTTTCATAGACTTTTTGAGTTGTTGGGGGCGCAGACCATCACGTGCTCACCTACGTTGCATCCTAGAAACACTCATACAAGACAGTGTGTTCAAGTAACCGAACCCCTGAACGCCGAGCAAAAAAACGAAAAAAAGAAGCCCTATTTAAGAAGCAAACTCTGCATCTTGCCTCAGTGACACAAAAATTAAACTGTCTTTGCATAAGTTTCACCTTTTGGAGAGAGAGAGAGAGAGAGAGAGAGAGAACATGGCCAGTAGCCAGCAAATCGGAAAGAAGAAGGCTTGTGTGATCGGTGGCACTGGGTTTATGGCGTCTTTGTTGGTCAAGCAGTTGCTTGAAAAGGGCTATGCTATCAATACCACTGTTAGAGACCCAGGTCTGTCTGTCTGTCTCTCTCTCTCTCTCACACACACACACACAGAAACACAACATCTTTGACTCCATTGATTCTTTAAGTTGTCCCCCTAGTTTGGGTTTAGACAAAAATAACGGTATAAAAGCATCTCTTTTTTATTTTTATTTTTTTGTATAATCACACATCACACATTAAGATTATGTTTTCTATGTGATAAAAATGTTTAAAACTGTAAGAACATATAGTTATTAACTATCAATATAATTTATAACCAGCGTTTAGCTCAAATTTTCTTTTTTGGGTCCCCTCTTTCAACAAAAAAAAAAAGGATGGAGGGGGGATTTGAAAAGAAGTTATATGATCAATTTATGAATTTAGTTTTTTTTTTAAATATAAAATTTCATTCTTAATTTCCACCTTGCAGGAGGGGTTCCTGGATGAATTAATTTACATTTATATTTGCAAATTTTTTGTTCTTGTTGGAGCTATTTAGGTCATAAACAGTAAAGTGAAAATAGAAATATTAAATTTGAATTTTATAAAATTAAAAAAAAAATCATCTATCTGTGTCATATTAGAAAGTAACAGGTTGCAAGATGAAAGATTGGTCAGTGGAACACAAAAATCATTTACAATATTACATGAAGCCTACTGTTTAATGGGAACCACCATTGGAGCTTAGGGTCCTACTGGTGAGTGTCATAACCAGAAGAACACCCAACAGAGGGAATCTTTAATAGCTTCTTGTTGGAACTCTTTTAGCTCCATTAGATCTTATCCTCTTTAGTTTTTGTGTAGCCCTTTTTGTACCCAAAACTCAATCCCTCTGAAGAATAAAAACAAAACCCAAAAGAAAAAGGTACTTGTAGACCAGTTGGTTACCTCAGAAAATGAAGTGCTAGGCCTATCTCCCTCCTGAAGTTGCATTGAATAATAGAGGACTCAAATCAGATTTTGCTTTGTGAACAAAAATGTTCTTATTTTAGTGTTTTGTGCAGGTACTCCTAAAAGAATATCCCACCTTGTAGCACTGCAAAGTTTGGGCGAATTGAATATATTTGGAGCAGATTTAACGAATGAAAAAGATTTTGATGCCCCTATAGCAGGCTGTGAACTTGTCTTCCAATTTGCTACCCCTGTGAACTTTGCTTCTGAAGATCCTGAGGTATATTGAACACTAAACTAGAAATTGCAATCTAATTTTCTCGACCAAATTAAATGCTTTTACACGTGTGTTGAAAAACAAAATTAATGCAAAAATGCTTCTTCCAATTACTATTCAGAATGACATGATCAAGCCAGCAATCCAAGGCGTATTGAATGTGTTGAAAGCATGTGCACGAGCAAAAGAAGTTAAACGAGTCATCTTAACATCTTCAACAGCTGCTGTAACCATAACCCAATTCAATGGAACAGGTTTGGTTATGGATGAAAGCAACTGGACTGATGTTGAGTTCTTGAACACTGCAAAGCCACACAGTTGGGTAATAATCAAACCTTATTCAGAACTTGGGATGGAGATGGGGAATGGCTCTTCACACTGCCCTGCCTCATTGCCATTCCAATTTGGAGAAGATTAACTCACTGGATAGATTTTGAAAGTAAAGTTCATCCAAATGTGCAGGGATATCCTGCTTCCAAGGCACTAGCTGAGAAGGCTGCATGGAAATTTGCTGAAGAAAATCACATTGATCTCATCACTGTGATCCCTTCTCTGACAACTGGTCCTTCAATCACTCCAGATGTCCCATCCAGTGTTGGTCTGGCCACTTCCCTGATTACAGGTTTAAAACTGCCAAATCCACTGGTTTAAGGACTTTTTAAACATGCCAAAGACTGCTAAGCACCATACTAATTGACTCATTAATGTTTTAATGGCGCTTTGTCACCATGCAGGCAATGATTTCCTGGTAAATGCTTTGAAAGGTATGCAATTGCTGTCAGGTTCAATATCCATCACTCATGTGGAGGATGTTTGCCGAGCACATATACATTTGGCAGAGAAAGAATCAGCTTCTGGTCGATACATTTGCTGCGCTCACAATACTAGTGTTCCTGGGCTTGCAAAGTTTCTCAGCAACCGATACCCTCAGTATAAAATTCCAACTGAGTAAGCTCCTAATCTGACCTTTGGTGTGGAATGTTCAATTAACCCTTGCCTTTTGGATATTTTTCATTCAAAGAATCCCTTCATTCATAGAGGATTCCTTAGGTGGACCATGTCGACATACTAGGGACAACTCTAGCAACATAGAAACTCAAGAACTGGCATTTCAAAATTTCAAAATTTTAAAATTTCTCAACCTTGCAAGGCTGCAAGATTCAAGTGTTTCTGACAGCAAAAGAAAAAAGAGTGATTTTTAGAGGGTTTGGATTTCTATTTAGAATAATTCTAACCCATTATCCTAATAATTCTATTAATTAATAAATGAGATAAGTTTTGACTGTTTTTTATGCATCCAAAATATTAAATGCTTTACTTTTTCATTTAATACTTACTTTATTAAGTATTGGGAAGATTATTAGAAGGAAACTTTAGGAGAATATAGCAAAACTCTTCTATTTATGAAGTGACCCATGGTAGACAATACCTATTTGTTAAAAGAATTTCTCTTTCTTTGTATTGGTTTCAACTTTCAACCAATCCGAAGGTCAATTAAACTTATCCAAGGCACTAGGGAATCTTTTAAGCAGTCCAATTTTATGAGCATGAATTCCGAGAAACCTGCATTGTGTTGATTTGGTTTAATACTGTTTTAAAGCGCTCCCTTTCTTTCACAGTTGAAACATGTGTTCATTTCTATTAATCCAAGAATCATTTTTGTAATTGCAGATTTGATGATTGCCCCTCCAAGGCAAAGTTAATAATCACTTCTGAGAAGCTTATCAAAGAAGGGTTCAGTTTCAAGTATGGGATTGAAGAAATTTATGACCAGACTGTGGAGTACTTAAAGACTAAGGGGGTCCTGAAGAACTAAATTTCTATAGATTCAATGCTCCTGCAGACTCTCCGCCTGATATGTAATAGCAATCTAGTTCGTGAAGTTCAGTGTGATATATGAGGCTAATAAATTTAAATCAAAGGGCACAGTAGGTTACATGTTGGGAGATCATCTTCATATCTGTCAATCTCCTACTGTATTGCCATCTCATTAAATCCCTTGAATTCAAGCCATGACAGTCCCCCTTTGTTAAAACTTAGAAGGTACTGCAAGTTTGGATGGGAATATGTACTTAATGTTCAAATATTCTGTCCACTATCTCAAGCAACCTTGAAGCTTTTTCCTTCAAACAGTTTTAACTACAAGCAAAGATAATATGTGCTTAAATAATCAAACGTGCTAATCAACACATCTACCAGGTCATGCCAGAAAGGCTTGTTTTGAATCTGAACTAAAAATTTGATGAATTGATATGCATGACTCAGATAGGATAAAACAAAATAACTATTCAGATTAGTAAATTTTGGAGCCATTTTTTTAGTATGTAACTATCACATTGGTATGCACTGGAGCCACTCGGCCATCAACTTGCTTATAAATGATTGTGCTGCAACTGGGGCAGGTTTAATCAATAATGTAACTAGGGTAGCCTTTTTTTTTTATTCCTTCAGAAATAACCATGAAGTCTACAACATACTTTAGTTTTCTATTTACCCTCACAGCTCCGCCTATTATCTTTACTCCTTGTAAAGCAATCTAAAATTGTATGTAGGATTCCCCTCATAGTTCCCGATATTATTCCCCATCTAGTTAATAATTCCAGCAGGGTAAAGAAGTGAAATCATTAACCAAGTAAACATGAACAGAAATAGAAAGCAGATATTTACATATCCAAAATCACTAGCAGACTCCAAAGATTATCGGCTATGCAATCTGCGCAGCACCTTTGAACGCTCTATCGTTGAAAAGTCCTGGGTTTCTAGCTGGTCCACTTCAATGGAAATTTCCTTTAATGCAGCAGGAGATGTTTTACTATGATTACTACTATGCTTCTTACAAAGCCGAGATAATGCTTGAACAATGTCCCTCATTGAAGGTCGGCTTTTGGAGACATCTTTGATACATTTGAATGCAAGTGAAGCAATATGCTTAAGCTTATGCACATCAAAATTTCCATTCAGTTGTGAATCCACAATTTCTTCCCATCCAACCTTACCCTCAGCTTCCATGGCTGCCTAATAACCAGAAAGAAATACTGTGTGAATCTTAAAATATTTAAAGGATATATATATATATATATATATATATATTTCAAATGCATCAAAATTTATGCATGCACAAGCACACTCATGGAAGCCCACATGCAGACACAGTTCTTACTAGTTTTACATATTCCATGAGACCCTGTTGTGGATTCCTGCCAGTAATCAGCTCAAACAGTAGCACACCAAAACTATAAACATCACTTTTCGTAGTGAAGGTTCTTGTAGACATATACTCAGGATCAAGATATCCAAAGGTTCCTCTGACATTTGACAAACGAGGTTTGATCATCTCCGGTCTGGAAAGCCCAAAGTCGGTGACCTGCTCATCAAAATATAGATGTTAAAAGTATTCTGTTGAAAAAAAAGTTTTAAGCGGCAATCTGGCACAAAAACGAGAGGGATATAGTGAAAAAGGAGACTTGCAGCATCAAGTTTTACAAAAGTAAGGTGTCAATGTCAGAACAGCATCCTTTGAATCAAGAAACCATGACATGTTTAATTCTTCATAACAACACTTTCAATCCTCTGCAATAAGTATAGGTACAACATCGTAGGCTATTTTCATATCATTTTGATAAATAGAAAAGGAGAAAGTGTGGAATGCAATACGTAAACAAAAGAACAAATAACAGAAGAAGAAAATCCTAAGTTTTCTAAGAATTAAAAATACACCAATGAATTCAAGTATCACCAACATCCCTCTTCATCCTTGTAAACAAAATGCAAAGAAGGTTGTATACCTTAGCTCTCATAAACTGGTCCAACAGTATGTTGGAAGATTTAATGTCACGGTGCACAACAGGTGGAGCAGCCTGCAATGAGGAGTTTTTATTAAAATAAGAACCAAAAGTAAACCCTATAACAAGTTCTCCATGAGTAAGTATTTTTAAGTTAACGAATAAGATTAAACTATACTATATACCCCATAATGTAGATATTCCAGTCCCCTTGCTACATCTAGTGCTATGCAAAGTCTTGCATCCCAGCTCAATGGCTCATGATTTTCACCTAAATCTTCAACACATACAAGAAGAAAGTAAAATGGACAACAAGATGAGTTCAAGTAAACATTCTTATAAGCTCTTAAAAGCAAAATTTAAATTTGTGTTTCCAAGTAGAATGCTTTATTCAATAGGCACAAACGGCCAAGTTGACTGTACGGTTGAAGTTGGTGATAAATTGACCAATATATAACCAGCTCAGTCTTATCAGCTCATATAGTGGTTCTCATCTTATTAGTAAAAGACCTACTGTGGTTTTAAGCTATAAAGAAAACTCCTTCATGAACAGCAGGAGATCACATAGTCTAGCATGGTATTTCACTTCCAAGAAAGTAAATATAGACTCAAGTTGGAGGATAATCAAATGTTCTATTTTGCCAAAGAAAAAGAGTCGAACCAACACAGATTTTTAAATTATTAAGTTATATAATTTCATTGATATATCATCCACACAAGACAATGCAAATGCACATGTTATACTGAATTTAAACAAATCTTCAGGTCAAATGGTTCTTTTATGGAACAAAGAATGAAGCCATTCGACACGGAAAATATCTATTCCAACAGTATCCAAACAAATTTTGCCTTCTAGTATAAAATGGCAAGTAAAGAGTTGCCCTCTTTCAAACCATATAAGTGAGAAGCAAGATTGCCGTTGCTCATGTAAACGTAAAGGAGCATATGCTGTCCTCTTTCTGCAGCATATCCCACCAAACCCACAAGGTTTTTGTGGTGTAATCTTCCAAGTAATAGGACCTGTTAACAGGAAAGCAAAGTTTAAGAGAGCTTTTATCAAATAATCTTCCAAATTCACCAGACTATTTTCAAATCCCTGTTCAAAATATATGTGTTGAGAAAAGTTTGAGAATATCTGATTGCGAATTGAAGGGAGTTAGCAATGAGTAACAGTATTAAGAAAGGGGGGCTCCATTATTGCTACAGGAAAATAAATACAAGAACTACTAGTACAGGAAATAGCATTGCATTAACACTGTTCAGCTGTCTGCTTGGAAGACTCTGTTTTTTACCAGTTTAAAATTCAGAAGATTTGAAATGAAAAAAAATACCAAAAACAAAATAAATACATACTAAGAAACTCCTTTTGAAAATTATAGTGATATTTTGTTGAATGTCAAGGTAAATTTCTTTACTGTACAAAATTAAGCAGATGGTGTATACACAACCATGAATGTTTTGTGTGTATGAGGATGCAAAAGTCTAAAGTCTAATGGTTGCTTAATTTCAATACGACGGTTAGTTAATTTTTGCAGGAAAAAGATGATATCATGTTTCCTCCCACCCACCACAGCAAGGTTGAAGTACAGATTCTAGAAAATACCAAGGATCAATTAATTTGGCATTCTGAAGTATATATCAGGATAATGAGTGAACAGTTAGTAAAAAAAATCCTCATTTAAATGGAAAAAAAAATAAAGATATGATAACAACATGACTTTTCAAGCTAAATTGATTTTTAATGTAATATTTAGTTTTCCTTCAATAGATTTTCTACGGTAAAGAATCAGTTACATTCACATTGCACAGGATCCATATTAGAAGGCTATATACTTAATCAACACTGCCATTAAAAAAAGGTGTTTACTCATTCAATACATCAGCAAACTTTCAAAGCAATTTGCATGGACACACGGACACATTATTAGAAATCTAAGCATATCATCAATCATTAGTTATTACCTCAGTTAAAAATTCCTTCTCTCCTTGTCTCGAATTATTACCAAGAACTTTAACCGCAACTGTCTCACCTGTGGACATCTGTGCTTTGTAAACAGGACCAAACGCTCCATGGCCTATGATGGTTGTGAAATTAGAAGTTGCCTTTTGTATGTCTCTGGAAAAGGAGTCACAAAGTTACAGAAACAGAGATATAAAACAAGGGCAAGTCTGCAACACTAACAGCAAATAAAAGGAAAACAGAGAGATGCCTAAATGTTAGATAGTAAATGCCTCCCAACTTCAGACACTAAGCCATTGATAAGTATATAAGTCCCAATACATTCAATCCGGAAACCCAAAACAAGAAACATCCTGAATTCAAATATCTGGAGTCAGCACAAATACTGATCAAAGTTGGTTACAATCCCCTATATTTCTATTCTTTTACAATTCAGTCTTTTCTGGCACTAAATTCTACAATTACTCATATATTTTCTTGTTAGTTAGTCAAGTCATTTATCCTAGTCCTATTTTGTTTCTGGTTGCGCTTGCATCTTTACATTCTCATTGTCCACAATATCTAAACAAATTTCTCCCTTTTTCTTTTATAATTGAAGCTGACCAAGCATTTAAGCAGACACTTTTATTTCTTTTCCCACCTTTCCTTGCGTTACCACATACTACCTCAATATTCTCATATACACAATTGTTGGACTCATTTTCTCTCGGCAGCCCCAAGTAGCTATATTCAGAAATATTATATTGCACAAAGTTCTCTCAACTGCAGCATAATGTTTAATAGTAGGCTTCGGGAAGCTAAGAGGTTCAAGAGGTTCGCTGGCTGAACATTAATTAACTAGAACAATTAGGCCACAAAGCAGGAAACAACTATAAGGTTTCCTGCACTTCATTCTAAAACTGAACAATATGACAAATACATGACCTAAAGAGCTGAATGTGTTAGAAATTGGGAAAAACTCAAACTGGCATTAACTGCAGCAATCTTAATTCAACAACTAAAGAATTGAAATTCAGAAGCATGACACAGGATCCACTACGTGGAAATTATAAATATCTGCTGTAACCTCTAAGACAAAATACGAAAGCATTTTTATAGAGGAAAACTGTCACTAGAAGTCCTAGTATCTTATGTAGTATTTGGTGTCCTCCATAGCAGTGTAGCACTTCAAACAGAGTCATGGATAGCATCAATGTGCTAACTGCCAAACCCTTCTGATGTAGGGCCAGGGAAGAGAGAGGAAGGGAGAATAGAAAAGAGAGAACCACCCAATAGAAATCTCAATTCTGAAAAATAGATTGGGAACCACAGAACATAGCAATCCTTAATGGGGTGTTTGGTTCGTGGAATATTTTTGCATTCCTGAAAATCCTTACACGGCAATGCTGATTCCCATGTTTGGTACAAGATTTCAAAAAACATTCCCTTGTACAAAAAATTTCTGGGAATGATTTTTGCCCAACATTCCCACATTTTCATTCCCATGGGGGGTGGGTTAGCTACATTCCTAATTTCCCATGACAAGAATCTTTTTGCTTGTGAAATGTTTGAAATACCTACCCATGCATCACCAACCACAACCATGTTTTAATTGGTGGCAACTGTCCAGCTCCGTCAACAACCACCATTGGCCACTGTTTGCCGCTGTTAGCAACCACTGCCGACCACGATCCGCCTTAATCGACAACCATCGCCGATCACCAGAATCCGACAACTGTCAGTAACCATCACTGGCCACCATCCACTGCTGGTCATGCAATTGCCAGAATTTGACCATCGTCGATGACCACCGCCGCCCACCATCCACCATCGTCAGTTGCCAGAATTCGACCACCCTTTGCTGCCGTCAACGACCACTGCTGGCCACCGTCCACCACCAGCAATCACCAAAAACCATCCACCCTTTGCCATGGCTATTGATGAATAGTGGCCAAAGTCATTCTCAAGAATGTTTAAGCAACACTAACTAGGTGTTAGATATAAAAACATTCATGTGCCTCCACCTAATAACTTAAGCTTTTGGGAGAGTTGGTCCTTGACACCAAGAATACTATTTCCAGGAATATCATTCTTGGGAATGCTAATCGTGGTAATATTTTTTCAAAACTTGTACTAAACGCCCATAAATAGTTGAACAACACAAATCCAACTAGTCCTAATAATTACTAATAAATACCAAACTTGATAGCCAAGTGATCCTAATTTTAAAATTTAAATAGAAGTCCTACTTTATACTAACGTATTAGCTAACCTTACACAACTAAGCTACTAATGAATACTTTAGTTATAACAAATCCCTAATGGCTTAATCCGTACAAATATGATATATTTCCATCACCCTATATTCCTTTCCCATGCCCCATTATTGCTACTCCATACTCCATCACCTGCCCTGGAAAGAAAAGGAGAAACACAAACTAGTGACACTCTTGAGTAACAGCAGGCCTTAACATGAAGGTAGCTGAACAAAAAATAAAACAGAAGAAAAGAGTTGGTGTAAAATTCATTTAAAAAATCAGTAAAGCTAATGATAAATTATTTATGCTTAACCATGTACATCTGTAACCTCAGAAATGATTTCTCTTTTTCTTCTGTTTGCAATGTTTCTTTTATTTTATGAAGTTTTACTCAATGAAATTACATCAAACACATTTATAGAATGTTAAGTAAAAACTCAAATGATAAAAAATGACAAATTTGCACTTAATTATAAAATTGAAACCATAATTTAAATAATTTAGAATAGATCTAGATAACTTTTATGAAGAATTGCTTTTTGATTCCTCTATAAGTTTGTTTGCATTCTACCATAGATCTGAATGATCTCTCATTCCATATATCATCAACAGTCTTCAAAATCTTTGCTACCTAATCATGTCGAATTAAAAACCCTGTAACCCAGCCCTCCCACTTCTAAAAAATGAGAAATGAATAGATAAAAGCTACAGAAGAACATATCATTTATGAGATCTTAGTTTCTAGTGAATAAAAAGCTATGCCGTATGTACTATGAAATAGGCGCAATTTTTTCCCCCAACTACTGCTTCTGGCTGATGAACCCCCCTATCTTAGTTAACCTATCTATAGTGAACAGAAAAACAATCATGCTTGGGGTAATCTGACTAAAGAATGTAATTTTTGTTGAATTCATGGAAAAATAAAAATTAGCAATGAATGTTAAACCCAGCATGTTCACCACACAAAACCTTACTTCATGTGAAGGAAGAATAGAAAATAAAAACTGGCATGAAACATAACAAAAATATATCTCTACTCTAAACAAAGTTATCAGATATGTGGCTTCTATGCAACAAAAGTTAACATACTTGTAAGAATACTTGGGAATTCCACATGCTGAAACTACATTCTTCCTCCTAAGTCCTTCCAACCATAAAGGCATGTTACTCCACTCAGACGTTCTGGGTGACTCCAGACCCACATTGGAGTCTGACAATGTTGTGCTGGAATCAACCCCTTTGACACGAACAGGAATGGTCACTGCTCTCTGAGAACTGCTCTTCTCCACTTGTGTATGCTTCCTTCGGCACCTCGAGCAGAAGACAATTGAAAATGCAAAACCCACTCCAACCACAAAGCCTATACAAGGCCCTATTATCAAAGCCAAGAGAATCCTGTTCATCTCATGCAAACTGAGACACTATTCTAGCTACTTCAGGGTCTGCCCATGTACCTGAAAATGTATAGGTGAAATCTTCAGAAAACGAATAAACCATCATCATCATGGTAAGGTGCATTTTTCATTTGACTGCTACATCTATCATAAAAGCCACCCAACTACCTTGCGTGTTAAATAACATACAAACATCATCAGACCTTGCGTGTTAAATAACAGACAAACATCATCAGTAGCACGCCTTCTTTCTGTCATCAGATACAAAGGAAAAACTAACTGGTAATAAAATTATATCTCGAGGCATTTTTAAGAATTGTTATTGGAATCATTTTTGAAAAATGGCTAAACAAGTAAACATTTCTGGAATAAGTTATTTCAAATTTTCAATAGATTGATTTCTCAGGAAAAAAAAACACACAAAAGAGATATTTGGTTCATATGTAAACCCATCTGCATGTGTGCTTCTCTACACATTCTATCTGCTAAGATTTGGAGTAGTAAACATTTCAAAATTATTCTTAAAAAGTGTGAGAGAAAACCCCACTTCTGACGAAACCTTCAGCAAAAAAATTTATGCGAAGGGGGATTTCAAAAATCACAAAATTGCTGTAATTCAATGGCCCATCCACCAACAATTTTCAACTGGCTTAAAACATAAGCAATCACCAAACAAAACTGAAATGAAAAATCACAACGTATAAAAACAAGAAACACTAGTTGATGTAACAAAACATTCAAATTTATAGTTACATTGTGAATTATGATGCAAAAAGTCCAAAAGGAAAAAAGAAAAAGAAATGACACTCGCGATAAGCAAACTGAGCTCAAAAAGACCAAAAATGTTAACTCTTCCACCTGACCCGTTAAAGAAGAGCAAATAAGTACTAAAATTTAAGCAAAAAAAAAAAAAAGAAGAAGAAAAATCAAACAATGCAACCATTCAGTGTTTCTTTTCAAGAGAAAAATCATTTTCCACAAGACCCATTTAGCTTTCCTTCTGATCATCATCTCAATGAAACAAAGACACAAACAGCTTGCAATGAGAATAGAACCAAACAGAACGTCCAACGGTAGTAAACCGTAAACAACACATCCTCTGTCGCCAAGTGTAACTTCACCGAAACTAGCGGAACCAACACCGTTATATTCTGAAGACAGAGAGAGAGAGAGAGAGAGAGAGAGAGAGATAAAGAATACCCAGAAAGCAATGACGAGAGAAATGGTCATTCTTTCATGATTTGCGTTCAGCGTTGCGAGAGCACCGATTGCAGAGAGAGAGAGACAGGAGGAAGCACCAGGCCTCGGTGGCGTAGAACTGGTACGGACAAATGAAAGTGAAGGGTTGGCGTGGCACAAATATGGGCCTCGATCAAAGTGATTTCTTTGTGGACTGCGACCTGTCATGCCAATTTGGATTTTTCTGAATTATTTTATTCCAAACAAAAATTAAAAAACACATTAAATCATACAAATGCTTAACACTTGTCATTGCCTTTATCTAATGAATCAAATTTTTATTTCATTCAGATATAGCGATAAGTTATTAATTGTGTATTTAAATTAATTTATTTTAATTAAAATAATTTATAATTAAAATTTTATTAAAAAATTTTAAAAAAATATTTTTTTAAAATAAAATTTTTTTAAATATGTCCCAAATATATGTTAAGTAAGAAAATTAAAATTACATTGAAACAATCTTTATTTAAATTTTAATTTTGTTAAATAATACTTTATAAGAAAAAAATAAATAATTTTAGTACTTGAATGAAATTACACCTAGTAAAAAAAACTCTCACTTAAAAGTCATGTTTTTCTTAAGTTTTTTTCTAAGTTTATGTTAACTAGACTAGCATCTCAAGTGATAATATTATGTCTATGACTTTATGAAATTATATATTTTTAAATTAAATTTAGATAGATAAATATATACTTAATTTTTTATTTGTCATGTCTTTAAATTAGTTTATTTGTGTTTATAAAAACTTACGATAAAAAATAGTGAAAAAATATATTTTGGCTGAAAAATTATTTTTTGTGTAAAAACTAAGTAAAAAAAAAACCTTATTATCATCTTTTAGATTTTTATTATCATCATTAATCGATCAAATCTATTGATTTTTAGTAAATCTTTTAATTCTTATGTTTTCTGTTGTTGGAGCGGTTCTCTCGTTGACTTGCAATAATAAATTAGAATCTCGTCCTTGGATATCATAATAAATTTATTCGCTAAGATGACAGTAAAATTTTTGAACAAGATTTTAACAGTGCTGCCAGCTAGACTTATGCTATTAGTGTTAGTGAGAAACAAGTCACAAATTATAAGTTATGGTAATAAATATATAAAATCCTAAGTTGATCAACTTTTTAACATGCATTATGTAGGTTTGATTTTTAAGTGTATTGAATATATGTAGATTTATGAGAAATTTTTGAATAAATACTGCTTACTAGTTCACTCTTAGGTATTTTACTAAATAATTAACATGTGTATAATTAATATTTCATATTATTAAATTTTAATTAAAGTTATACAATTTATGCGACATAATTTTTTACTTATTCTCTCTCTTAAATTATAATATATATTTTAACCACTTTCTTTAGTTTTTATTTTTATTTTTATTTTATTTCCATCTTTCATTTCTTTTTCTTTCTCCGTCACGTCACTCTCTCCTTTCAAATTATCTCTCCTTTTATTCTTTTTTTTTGTTCATTTTTAATCACATGCACGAATTTCTTTTTATGTTTCAGTTATTTTTCTCCACCATGTCTCTCTCACGACCAGCATCCCACTTCCCTTGTTTTTCTTCTTATTTTTTTTCTGTTAGTATACTCTTCTTATTTTTCTGTTGGTATACTCTTCTTATCAAGTCTCTAACATTTTTATTATTTTATTATTATTTAATAATAAAATTAAAATGCATATTATCTTAATTTGAAAGAATACAAGCTTAATTTTATTACCTGTCAAGTAGATATGTTTGAAGCTTAATTGTATGATAATTGTTAAGCACATTTGGAAATGGTAGTTTGGCAACGCTTTTGTGATCATTGCATTATGCCAAACTTTTGAAATGTTAACTAAACCAACTTAAACTCTGAATAAAAATATGATAACAAAACAATGGGCTGCAGTAACAAGACAAAAAATAGAGTAATATCTATGGGGGGGAAAAAGCAATGGATTGCAATGAAGCTCTCAAAGTCCCATTAAATTTTATGCCTAGAAGTAGCAGAATATCTATGAAAAAAAAAGAAAAAGCAATGGATTGCAGATTACGTCATTGTGGGATTGGGGTAAGATAGGATTCAAATGATAATGAGATTGGGGTGTGAAGCTACTGGATAAATATAACTAAATTGAATAAATAAAATATAATTTAAAATGCTTACTTTTTCATCATTTAAGAGTGGAATTCCATTCATCTAGGTTAGTGAAAATCAGTATAATTGTTGGTGTTTTTTTGCAGAGTTTCATTATTGAAGAAATGAGAGAAAATGTCTTTTCAATTTTTTCTTTGTTTTTAATAAATTAAATTAATAAAATTTATTAATTTAAATTTGCATTTATGATCTTGTCAGAAAATTACAAAAAAATTATTAAAAAAATAATAGATAATAAGCCAAAAGTCAAGCTATATAAGTTGTATAACTTTAATTAAAATGTAATAATATGGGCCATTAGTTGTTAGATGTCAATAATGTAATGAAGTGTCTAAGAATAAATTGGTAGGCATTGTCTACCTACAAATTTCTGGTAGACCTCTTACCTAACTTTTAGTTTAAATTTTTTAATTACGAAATATAATAGTTTAGTATGTATTTAAATTAATTTATTTTATAATTAAAATAGCTTATAATCAAAATTTTATTAAAAAATTTAAAAAAATATTTTTAAAATTTAATCTTTATCCAAACATGTCCTAGTTGGAAATGGATTAAAAAAAAAAGAAATAAAACAAAGTTACCTTTTTCCTTGTTTTGAAAATTAATAAGAGAATGAAACAAAACTACATTTTCCTTGTTCGGGAGTTAAATTTCTTGGACCATTAGGCAAGTTATTAGAGTGTTATCTAAGAGAGGTGACAGTGAGGAGTGCTCTCCCATCTCCCTTATACCTCCCTGAAGGGAGATGGGTACCTATGAATATCTATGAATATTTGATAATTTAAAATAAAATTTAAAAATTACAAAAAAATATAATGGAGAAAATTTTATGTCACAAGTCACGAAACTTTGTTCAGCAATTAAGAAAACTTAAAAAATCAAAAAGTTGTCATATATAACATACCATGTTTAATTATATTTTATAATAATCAATTCACATGAATAAAATAAATAATTATTATTTGAATAATATAATTTTACTCAACAATTTTTAGTATTATGTACTCATTCATTAAAAAAAATTTATTGTAAAATAATAATTATCATCTCATATTAAAGAAAAAAGAATATATATATATAATGATCATCACAAGTATTCATAGGATAGACATTAAAATCCCACCTTATTAATCAAACGAATGTCTGCCCCCTGCTCAATGATAGGTAATCTCCATGACTACCTGTATTCATGAGAACTTTTGTCATCTCTAATCAGTTATGACTTAATCACATGGTCTTCTTACTCTTTATATATAAAATTATACATAAATAATAATAAATTATATAAAATATTGTAAATTTTGTTAATATTCATGTAAAATAATTAAATTTATTAAATTAAATGAACATTTTTAAAAGCCCTAAATCTAATCTTCTTAACCAAAAAATATTTTTAAAAGCTTAATCTTGGTCTCTTGTCCTATTCCAATCCGTATTAGTGGTGTACCATTGCAAAGAGAAAGAGAGTGGGACTTGGACGTGGTGCTACTGTGTGTATCCAAGTGCAGCTGTTGACGTGGCAAGATCCTATAGGTAATCTTAGTAAACCGTACATCACAACACCGTTTCCAAATAAATATTGCAGAGGGAATCAAATCTCGTTCATAATAACCATTATTCATTCGTTCATTCCCCCACCACCACACTACCACACACACACACACATCCCTTCCCAGTTTCTTCTTTCTTTCTTTCTTTTCGCACCCAAACCCAAAGCCATTACCAATCCTTTTCTTCTTTGCTTCTCTTCATTCCTCCTCGCTATCCATTCCTCTCTTGCACTTGGCCTTTCCATCCCCCACTCTTCCCTCTCTCTTTCTATCCCTTCGTCTCACAGATTCCAAAGCTTCAACAACAAGAAGGAGGACCCCGAATTAGGCTTCTTGTTGTTGTTGTTTTTTTTTTTTTTAATTTTTAAAGAGGAGGAGGGCGAGAGGGAGAGGGGGAGAATGTCGAAGAAGAAAGTCAGTGGCAATACCATGACGCTCAAAGACTTCCATGGCGGTTCTATACCATCTGATCTCCCTCTCCCTTCTGCTCCTGGCGTGTGAGTGCCCCTTTATTTATCCTTCCCTTGTTTTCATTCCCATGATTTAAATTTTTAATCTTTTCGCTTTACTTTAATTTATCTCCGATTGTTCGCAAATGGGTATTTTGCTTGCACCACAATTGATGCTACGGTTCTGAAATACTTGGGATTACCGTGTTTGAGCAAAATTAGATCTATGGCTTCTGATTGTGCATGCTTTGTCTTTGCTTTTGTTCTGATCGGTTTTTTTTTTTTTTCCATTGATGGATCTGTTTATACAGTCTCCCGTAACCTTTTAACCAATTTGTTTTTCCACAGAACCGTGAGAACTTCAGATCGTCCCGGTTATGACCGACCTTCGTCATGGGGAAACCCAATGGGTCGATCTGATCATTGGTCTCGGCCGCACACGTCGCCGGCGACTAGGCATTATGATGACAAAACCCCATTTCTCACACACACTGCTCAAATTGGCAGGAATTTTGATGAGGATGAGCGGAAGCCGCTGGATGGTGTCTCAGCCCCACGGAGAACAATCAGTGATGAGAGCATTCAGGCCCCACCATCTCGTGTTGAGGTGAAGCCTGAGTATGGACTGGGAAGGAGTTCATTGGGCAGGCAAGTGGCTCCAGTGTCTCAGACTCCTATTGGTACAGTTAATTCATACTCAGCAAGGCTTACTGAGGCGATTCACGGGGGTGTGAATTCTCAGAATTTAGGAGGTAGTAGGGAGCAGGGAGCTGGTGGGGTTCATCCAAATGTATGGGCAATGAGGAAGGAGGTGGAAAGTGCTGTTGAGCCAGAGCAATCTGCTTGGTCTGGTCCTAATGCTGTTTCCAAGTTGGCTCATGCAAGTGCTATTGAGAAGGTGTCTTCCGGTAGATGGCAGTCAAAGACAGTCCATTATCAGACAGATGCTGAGGCGGTTAGATCTTCTGAAATGGAGAGTGAGCCACGTGCCAATGTCATTGCTAATAATGCCTACAATAGGATGGATACAGTGGGTGAGAAAGAGCATTATGATGCAATGTTAGCAAGACATGCTGAAAGGGGTTTAGGTCTTGATAACCAGATGCACGGTGATAGAAATGAGTTACTGGATTATGAAAGGTCTGGGGTTTCCAAGTATTCAGAAGTACGGCCAAGAAGTATAGCTTATCGTGCTGATGGGGTTCAGCTGGCTCGAAATGATGTCAAACTTGGTGGGTCTGAGTTGCAACACCCGATGCCTTCCGAACAAATCGAGAGACCTAAACTGAAGTTGCTACCAAGGATGAAGCCAGTGGAAAGTTCAGAACCTTCTGTTACAGATTATGTACAGGTGTCTACATGTTCAACTTATGAGACTCCCTTTCTGAGGAGATTTATTATCATTTTTTTTTCTTGGGGTGGGTGGGGGGGAGGATCAGTTTGTATTGATTCTTATATTCGCTTAATGAATTCTCTTATTTACTTCATGGTAGGGATATCATCGGGTTAATGATTCTGGCCATGTTGAAAAATGTTTATGAGGCACAGGGCTATGCCAATTTTGTGAAGCCTGTCTCAGCTGGAACTGAGAGTGGAAGGAGGTAGGACAGCGCCCAAAGCTGAATTTGAAGCCTCGGTCACAGCCCCTTGAACAGTTGGAGGGAAACACTGAAAGAGGCAGGTTGGTTACATGAGACAGTGAGTTAGGGAATTTTTAACTGTGCTATTACTGTATATCTGTTTCTCACTGGCTGCTGGATGTGTGTATGTGTGAATGAATGTGTTGTCTGTGAAGTGTGAAACGTTGCCAGTTGGATTAGGAACCATAATTTTATCATTAAGCCCTTTTAATTGAGTGAGTAACTGCCATTGGATTTAATGTTAAAATGATGCAGGTTTTTAGTTGGCAATATGTTTATAATTTTACCTGAATTATATAACTCAGGGATTGATTTAACCAAAAAAGATGAGTGTTTTCTATTGATTAGTACTTAAGGCCAACTTCTGACTGATTTAAGAATGATTATGTTGCCCTTTGTCCTCTTTTAATCTAGAAAGAATCCATGTTTAGATGCAAGGATAGAATGAAAATTTGAATTTTATTTTGCATAAAATTTGATAGTTTTACTAGAATAGAGTAAGATAAGGGATAAATTAATTTAAGTGTGTGGGCTTTATGTTGATTAGTTTCACTGTTTGGGAATCACTGTCTTGTTGTTTACCCACTTTTGATGAGACGAAAGCTTCAATTTTGTATGTACTGATTGTATGATGAAAATGAGAATGTTTTGGAGTGGGTTGTAACCATAGTTGTCAAATCGTGAATCGTATCATGAATCGTTTTTTCAATTTTTGAATCGTGAATCGTAACGTATCGTACAATTCAGAAACACATTACTAAAATACTTAAATACACATGATTCCTAATTAGTAATTATTAAATAATCTAATACCTTCTTCTTCAAATATCCTCCAATTCAGGCATATCATCAAAGTTATCATCATGACCAACTTGGGCGTCATCATCAACCACAACTGCCCTTTCATCTTCTTCGTCTTCATTTTCACTACCACCATCATCTCCAATGTCTTCAAATTCAGCAACTTGCATGGGTTTTTTTTCCCTTGTCCTTCTTGCCCACTGCATTAAGGTTTCTTGGTCCTAATCATGGAATACAAGTAATGTAATATAAGTTAAGGATTTAATAATTTGGATCATTGGATGTATGAAACTAGGAAGTAGGAAGTTCCGTAACTGAAAGTCAATAATTTACATTACCTCTCTTTCTCTTTTTACTTGGAGCTCCTTCATCAATATTAAAGCACTCTTGGACATCCATCCAAGAGCTATCTATTGCTTGCAGCTCCGAATCCATTAGGCAAGCCTCTTCTTTTTCTGTGATCCATTCATCATCAGATTCCATATCCGAAAGGCAAATAGGATCATAAGTCTCTCCCTTGTCCTCTCTTATCTTTTGCCTTGATTGAAGATTAAGATTGTATTTAACAAATACAAGTGCATTCAATCTTTGTTGCTCTAAGCGGTTTCTTTTCTTAGAGTGAATATGTTCAAACACACTCCAATTCCTTTCACATCCCGTAGCACTACAAGTGAGACTTAACACACGAACAGTGAAAGTTTGCAGTTCCTTGCATTCTACTCTCCAAAACTATTCCACCATATGGCTAACAAAGCGAAAGAATCAAAGAATACACTAAATAAGATTTCAAAAGTTTCATAATTTAGATATCTTCTATGCTAGTAAACACATAAGGTAACTACAAACAAAATGAATTAGCAAGAAAGAATACCAGGCTACATCTTGTCTCTAGTTGCTATTGCCAAGTCATATCCAAACATTCCTTCTGCCTTATTAAACTTATCAAGCTGGGCAATGATTTTCACCCTTGTGTCTATATCTGGAGCTAACTTATCCATCACTTTGTACAAACCAGTCATCACCTCAAGATCAGCATTGAAGCTTGTTTCATAATGAAACCTATAAAGTTGTTAATAAGCTTTGATCATTGATATATTTTGATATACTATGAAGGAAAAAAGTAACAGCTTACATACTACATTAAACTATAAAAAAAGTTACCTTGGATTAAGATAGTATCCAGCTGCATGAAGAGGTCTATGGAGTTGATAGTCCCAACGTCGATCTATGAGTTCCCACACTTTCTTATATCTACTCTCCACTTTTTGAAAAAATTTATAGCTATTTGCTCCTTTGCCCTATCCATGGCTTCATAAATGTAACCCATGGATGGCTTTTAAATCACCATCCACAAGTCTAAGTACTTTCACTACTGGTGAGACACAAGTGCAGCAATAAGTTAGGGATTTCCAAAATCTTGAATCTTCCAAAACAATCTCCCTTACTTTTTCACCATCAAATCCAGAAGCATAAGTACTTGTAGCCCATTCTTCTGATGCAAACATAGATTGGAGAGCTATCTTTTTGATCCAAAATTGACTTCAATGTGAGATAAGAGGTAGCAAACCTAGTCACTGCTGGTCTTGTTAATTCCTTACCATTGGAAAAGGTCCTATATAAATTAAGCACCCAAGTATGCCTATAAATGAAGACTGTGATCTTCCTAGCCTTTCCAATGGTATTATAAAATACTGGAATATTACCAATATCTTCAAGAATCAAGTCTAGGCAATGAGCTGCACAAGGTGTCCAAAAGAGGTGTTTTCTTTTCTCCAATAATTTGTTTCCAGCAGCTACAAGGGCAGATGCACTGTCAGTTACTACTTGAATTATGTTTTCTTCTCCAATTTCATCCACCATATTATCAAGTAACTCAAACATTTTTTTCAGCATCTTTAATGAACTTGCTAGTATCAATGGATTTTATGAATACAGTTCCTCTTGGAGTATTAACCAAAAAATTAATCAAAGACCTACTCTTTCCATCAGTCCACCCATCTGACATCAACGTACAGCCTGTCTTCTTCCATTCACTCCTATAAATATCCAAGTTAGCATGAATTTCATCAACCTCTTTCTTTAAATATGTTACCCTGACCTCATGATAACTTGGAGGCTTCAAACCTCTCCCATATTCAGATATGGACTTCACCATTTGAACAAATAAAGGACTCTTCACCAAGTTGAATGGCAATGCATTGCCATAAATGCATCGACATATATCTCTGGCCACCATATCTCTATCCTTTACCATCTCATTCAAGGTTGGCTGTCTGCTGCCCTTAAAGTTACTTCCTCCTTTCCCCTTCATGACAAATGCATCCATAGCTCTTTTACTTTGTGAACCATCAATAGGATTATCTATCTCTTTGAAGAGGTCAGCAACATCATCTTCTTTTTTCTCTTTATTCTGCAGCATCTTCATGAATTGATTCTTAACATCTTCTGGTACTTGAGTACACGCAGCAACTTCTTGACGTGTTCCTGCCAAATGGTGCTTCATCCTAAATGCACCACCCCACATTGTTTGTGGACAGTAATTACATTTAACATGTAATCTGTTATCAAGAAACACTGCAATGATCCCATGTGACATCAGTCTTCCCCTTCTTCTTAGCCTTAGGAGCCATCCAAATACTCTCTGTTTTGAACCACCAAAAACAGAGATAAGAAAAAATTTCAACACCCACTCAGCTACTCTGTTTTTGAACCAATAAAACAGAGGCACAAAGAAGCTGTGAAAACCACCAAAAACAGAGGCACGCACTGGACGCAGAGCATTGAGAGCACACCAGTTCCTGCGCGTCGTGCGTTCTGAGAGCACTGCGCGTCGTGCATTCTGAGAGAAAAACAAACGGAGCGTTGTGCTTTCTGTAATCTGCAGTCTGCGGGCGCTCTGAGAGAACCGAACGGAGCAAAGAGAGAACCGAACGGAGCAGAAAAAACGAGCTCTGCGAACTGCGAACTGGAACTGCGAACTGCAAACTGCGCGAACTGCGAACGTTTACGAAAGGAGCAGAGAGTTGCGAACTGCAAACGTTTATGAAAGGAGCAGAGAGTTGCTGAGAGTTTGCGTGTCTGAGAGAAAAACGACTGCAACAGAGCGTTTTCGTGAAGCAGAGAACTTGCGTGTCTGAGAGAAAAACGAACAGAGCAGAGAGAGACCGGGAAACGTTCGATTTTGCCTAAAAAAAACCAAAATGAATCGCAGAAGCCACGATTCGAATCGGTGATACAGAATCGCACCGATTCAGGCGATTCCGACACGATTCAAAGCCAGAAACGATTCAGCTTCCGATTCGAATCGTGGGCAGCACGAATGCCCACGATTCGAATCGAATCGCACGATTCGAATCGCGAATCGTGCGATTCTAACAACAGAGGTTGTAACTAGAGTTCTGAAAACTGGACCGGACTGGCCGGATGGACCGGTTCAACCAGGAACCGGAGTATTGGCTGGTCCGGTTAAGCCTCTGTGACCGGTGTGCTGAAAATCGGCTACAGAACCGTCGAACCAGATGTAAACCGCCCAAACCGAACAAACCGGCCACGGTTTGATTGCTCGCCTGTTCAGCGCTTCACTTCCAATTGAACAAAAGTTCCTTGGCTTGGTTCGAACCTAGGACATGGGATCGAGCAGCAAACGGTTCTGCCACTGGACCAAGTGGACTTTGACTACTTAAGGTGTCTTATTATATATTTAATATGAAGTAGAGACATGGTTCCAACTTTCAGCAAAAGGTCCTTGGTTCGAACTTAGGATAAGAGACCAGATGGAAGAAGCATTGCCACTGCTCCAGTGCTACGTTTATAACATATGGTACATTATTATTTAAAATATGTATATAATTTTAAATTAGTATAAATATTATATTTTAAAATATAAATACATATTTAATTATATATTAGTTCGACCACGGTGGAACCATTAAACTATAAATCAATCCCCTCACCGGTTTAATGATCGGTTTGGTTTTCAGAACTTTGATTGTAACTATTTGGACATGTTGCCACGTGATTACAAAGTTAATGACTTTGGCATGGTTATAAATTATAATAAACTATAGAAGTTGTTTTTTTTTTATTCTGTTTTTATTTTGGGTAAGCTTGCCCTGAGACACCTATAATGACATTTGACCATGAAAATATGAATGTCAAATTGTTGCCAGATGGATTTTTTCTGCAATTAAATCTTAGTATGACCTTTACGAAACAACTGTAATAAATGTTGTGTAGGAGTTCCTCCTTTGTTTCTTAATTATGTTCTTTAAACCACTAGTTTGCTCTTCATCTGTTCATTCGATAACTAAAATGTAGTGAATTTCCTTTTAGTTGTTAGTTATGAGTTGGCCTCTGTCCTTGTAGTCATGTACCAGAATCTTTATTTTAGAAGTTGATCTTTGGGGTTCGTTGGCTCCTTTCTTCCATTTAAGAGAAGGGTAGAGGATCTGATCTTCAAGAAGGAGGATCATTCCCTGTATTTGTGCATATTCGCTGAACTGGGCAACGTTCACTGTTTACTTCATAACTTTCTCTACAACTGTCTAATTCATACATGGTTGGTGATATTGGAAACTAGACGCATTTATCTTTTCAACAAGTTATAACCTATGATCAAAGTGATGCCTTGGGAATTCCTTCTTAGGAGTTGTAGTTTCTACTTTCTAATTTACATCTTTCTGAATTTATTTCCCATTTATGTTTCTTAGTGAATTGTGATGTTGCTAGCCTATATATACCTTGTAGGAAGAGACGAAAAGAGACTTGAATATTTGGTCATTTTGATAATAATTCGAAATATATCTTATTTATTTTTCTTTTTAATCCCAACTCTCAACTTGCTTGGAATCTAATCATTGGTTATAAGTTGTTGGAAAGATAGTGAATTTAGTTTCCAATGCCACAAACATGCATGACTTGGATTATTTTAGAGAAAGTTATGATGAAAACACCAAAGTTGCCTAGGTTAGCAAATCTTCACAAATAAAAGGTCCAATCCCCCTTCCCGAGGCACTTCATTAGGATGGAATTAAAGTTTCAAATGCTATGGGCATGAGTTTTACTTACCAAATAAAATAACTTATTCTTTACTTGAAAGTCTTAATAATCTTTTTTCATCTTATCTCAATTTTCATTGCTCTCTCATCTATTATTGTTAGATTAGATCAATGCTTAGTTTTGTAGTTAATTCTCCAAAGTAGTTGCTATTAAATATTTAAAATCTATGTTTTAACTAGCAGTAGCTGTTTAGTGAAGTATTTTACCTCTTATGAGGTGAGGCGTAAGCCTATTGGTAGTGAATTATTTACATATTATTAAATATAAAACAATAAATTTATAAAATTAAATATATAATTTTCAAGATTCTTAAGATAAGAGAAGACCCTATTTTGGTACCTGACTAATGAGCACGTTTTTAATTTAGTCCCTACAATTGAAATTTCTTGATATAGTCCCTGAAAAAAAATATCATTTCATATTCATCCATCTGTCAATCTGCTAGTCAACAAATTGACGAAATTGTTCATGTTGACTGTTAAATGTGATGTGGTACTGTGAACTGACATCATGGGTTGTGTGCTGGACAATGTTCCTATCATTGTACAAAATAATATAGTTTTATTTTATTTTTAGCTTCACTTAAAACAGTGTCATTTGAGTCAAACTAAAAAGAAAAATCTATCTTTTTGTGTTTTTGATGGGGAGGTTGTCTAATCCATGGTGTCTATTAACTATACTACATTATATTTAACAATTCACATGGACAAGTCTGTCAAGTTGCTAAACATTGTATTGTCGACGGGACGAATATGGAGTGATATTTTTTTTTTCTTTTAAGGATTAGATTGACAAATTATTAGTAGGGACAAAATTGAGAATGAGTTCATTAGTCAATAACCAAAGTAGAGTTTTAGTCCTTAAGATAAATATGAGTTCTAAATGTCATAATTAATTGTAGACCAAATGTAAGTAGTTTAATTCCACAAATTAAATAAATATATAAGAAAAATTATTTCCATAAAAATCCAATAAATCATGCAGATAATGAATGATTATTATTAATGGTAAATTATCTTCATTAATATCTTCTTCGTCTCATCTCCTTTCTCTTAGGGACATCCTGCTGTCATTTTTGGAGCGAGAAAGACACAACACAATTCTTGCATGGTACCCACCACCATTTTCTGTGCAGGGGCCCGACAAGTCCTGCACAAGGTTGTTTGTGACTTTTTTTCTCCAAACAAGATATTGTCATGCTCCTAAGGAAAAGAAGAGTATCCAAATTTTATAGGAAACACTGTTTTAGAGTACATGCCTACATGGGCATCTTATCTTCATGGTCCTAGAAGACTAGGGTGCTAGGCAAAGAGGTAAAAGGTGAGGCTCTGACACCTATCGATAAAGTTGGGTATCAGTGCACACCTTAGAATCTAGATGGTGAGATTTTGTTAAATGAACTGTGTAGCTTCTGATGAATTTTACATGATGCATGCAAATTTGTATATAACTGCACAAGTGGCTCCGTTTGAATTTAACTGGTCCACACTTATTTTTGTAGTTTTTCTGTCAACGTCATTTACAGTTTCGTTTGCAGTTTTGTACACTATTCATCCATTAGAAACTCACCACCTAAGCTATGCATCAGTACCCCTCATTATAAAATCTTAGTTTTTGTATTTATTTAGCTGGTGCTATGATAGCAATAGTGTAAGAAATGTCTAAGGTTTTAATAAAGCCTATGCCCCACTGTTATAGCTTATGCATTTCTGGACTTTTTGTAAACATCCAATGCTCTGTAGCTTTTTAAGACTGCGGGGCCACGAAGAGTGTCTCAACTATCACCTCAGCAGTGCTATTAAAACTTCTCTCCCTTTGTTGTAAAATGTTTTTGGTTCTCGTACATTCTGTACTCTTATCTCTTTCATTCTATTCCTCATACGTGCCTTCTTCTTTGATGACATTGACCTCTCATGGGGCTAGTGTGGTTTAGAAGTAGTCTTGTGACTTGGTCTGGTTCAATAGTCAGGGATTTAGGTTGTTTTGGCAAAGAATGCTCATGTGTCAAGCGAGTGAGAGGTCGCATGTGTTTTTCGTTGCTTGTAGAGCATTTTCTTCTTTTCTCATGATGTTTCAAATATTTAGCAGTAACTAAAATCTTTAGATGAAAGCTCTTAATATCTTATTATTCTTCTTGATGATGATGCTACAAGGAAGTTTTTATTATTAACTTTATCTGTTTGGACTATATGCTTCTTCTTCATCATCTGTTTGAAGGGTTTTGACTTCTGTTCTTGCTCAAAATCAAAGTGCGTGTGAAGGAATCATTATGTTGAACTTTGTAATGTCTTTAGAATTTCATCTTGAGTCTTTGGTCAACTACTTTCAGCAAGTTTATTTGGTCAATTATTCATGGCTTCATGTCTAATAATGGAACTGATGCAAATGATTCAGGAATGCTTTGTTTGGTGGTGCTCGTCCGCGAGAACTAGTAAGTTCTTTTATGCTTTATTAAAATTTATGCTTTATTATTATTTTTTAATGTTGTGGGCAGGGTAGTAGTTTCGCATAGTATGTTCATTGTTCCCTGTCAAAATTGTTTTTCCCCTTTGGGAGGAATTTTTTCTTTTCCTCATTTATGTGCCTTAAATTGTGTCTTGTGCTGCCAACTGCAGCAACTGGCATTGCTTTCTTTCCTTCTCTCTGTGCTTGGCTTCATATTTTCAGCTTGATTATGTTGCTGATCTTTTCATCAGGTATTGAAGGAGCGAGGGATTGATGATGTTGCAATCAACAGTTACGATGTGGTTGAGCATTCAAATAGGTATAGACTTGTTTTGTTTGTATAGTGTGATTCCAGTAGTTACCAAAGTCTGAATCAACTCTTGCTAATAAATTATGTGTTGTGCGAAGGGTTGAACATAATACTTTGAGGGCCGAGAAACTTCCTGATCATTCAATCCTGACTCGTTATGGTGAAAAATCCGAGGATGTTCTTCTTGATCAAAGGACTGGAAAAAAACCTGAAAGGAAGGAGCAGAAGTTAGATGCTGATAGAGTTAATGCGCAGAGGAGGAATTGGCGTGGTGATAATTGGAGGAACACGAGAGAGACTGATAGACAGCAGGTCTCTGAGAGGCAACCTTCACCTGAGACATGGCGTAAGCCTGTCGAGCAGCCAAAATCATCTCCTGGTGCTGTCGGTATGCGCTATGGTAGAGCAGCTTCAGCAGTTGAGCTTGCCCAAGCATTCTCCAGATCTGTATCAGATCCAAAAGTAAATGATAGGTTTTCTGGGCAAAGGGGTCTGAACACTGGCCGGACCCAAATGCCATTTTCCCGGCTTGTTGGTCCTACCCCAAGGCCTCAGATCAATGGTTATTGAATCTTTGGTGCTTTGGTGGTAATTTGGGACACACAAGAGATCTGTTACTTGGAGACAGCACTGGATATATGCAAACTGTGGAATTGCAGAGCACATCAAAACATGAGTGAGAGAATCAAATTGGTTGAGAGTTACAGGGCATTGGTTATGACGATACTAGTTTACAGTCACCATGTTTCATTTTTTCCTTGCCCCTTGTCATTTGCTCCCCAAAACACTATTTTTTTTTTCTTCATCTTTATGGAGGAGGAGAAACATTGTAGCATGATTTATAGCATAAATTTGATAGAAAATTGTTCGTTTTAGTTTCCTCATCTTGCAGCTATCTTGGAATGTGGATACCTGGATCATGATTATTGATTTCAAATTTTAAAATCAAACATTTAGTGTTCGGCTTATTGCTAGTTTATCTGGATTCGAGTATAATATCAACGCAAACCGATATTTAGATATTTGATGTCTTCCTGGTTCCCTCGAAAAGTCTTGTGCAACCACTTAAATAGGATTGCAAATAACAAGATGAAATTTTGCTTGCATGCTTTGCAGTTTCTCATGCAATTTGAATTATTTTTGGATAAAAACTAGTAGATTCAGTTTTCATTCATTGCAAAATAAGCATGTGTTGTTTGAGTTGAGAGATTAAACTCCTTTTATGATGGATTTGGACTCTTATATAGTTGCTAACGCCAAAATTCAGCATAATCTACAAATTCGTAAGATGTGAGTTTGGTTGGATCATAACTTTGAGTGTGCATTTATTTTAAATTTTTTTATAATCATTTCATGATGAAATAATCAAAATAAAATATAAATTTATTTATATTAACAGAATAGTTAATATTTACAACAAAATTATATTTTATTAAAAGGATATTTATTTAATTTTTTTTAGAATGACACTTATATCAGCTAAAAAAATAGCATTATTATTGACATTCACCAATAATATGAAAATTATACACACACACACACACACTTCAAAGATATTTAAGATATTTCATTAATTTCTTTCATTTTCTTTTTTTCTCAAATATTATCTCTTTCTTCTTCTCTTTTTTGAACTTATTAAAGACGAGAGAAAATTAATTAAAAAAATAAATTAAGAAAACAAAGAGAAAAATAATTAATAAAATATCTGAAATATTCTTAAATTTTTTATTTTTTAAATTAAAAAATAAGATACATAAAAATTAATATATATATAATATGAACACGAAAGGTAAAAGAAACTTGTACCAGAAAAAAAAAACGAAAAATGTAAAAAGCAAAAGCGACGTCGTACTAGTATTTGACTCGCCATCGGCAACTCGGCGTGTACAAACCGGAGTTGTCTGCTCGTTTGTCACCGTCGATTCATCATCAGCAGCAGCAAGCATCGCTTTTCTTCATTACCATCTCATCAGAGTGAGAAACAAAATTTCTTTGATCTCTTTGATTTCTGCTTTTTCTTGGTCCTTAAAGAAGACAAAAAGGTGCAAGATGTTGGAGAAGATCGGGTTGCCACCAAAGCCTGCAGTGCGAGGGAATAATTGGGTGGTGAATGCTTCAAACTGCCAGGGTTGTTCCGCTCAGTTTACCTTCATCAATCGCAAGGTTACCCTCCTATAATTTTCGGAGGCCACTTTTTTTTAAACAAAATTATTTAGGGTTATATTTCAATTTACTCATGATCCGGTTGTTAACTACTATTCTTTTTCTTTTTCTTTTGTAAATATCGTAACTTTTTGTAATTAGAGAGAAAACCCATGATTTTTTTCCCTAAATTGATGTGGGTATTTCAGATTAAAAATTTGTTCTCACTGATGTGTTATTTCTTGGTTATGCCAATTGATTTTTTGCAGCAGAGTTTTAAAGTTTGTGTATATTTATTAAGTTTTAAAATCTTTTTGTATGGCACAGATAATTCATTTCTTATTAAGTTTTACTCATTTATTCATGACAAGTAATTAAAGAAATAGTTGTCACCGATCTGTTTGGGACATTCTGGTTATGCTGATTGATTTGCTTAATCAGATCAGTTAACTGTATGCAGTTGTAATAATTATAAGAGATTGTGTACGTGTATAATGATGAAGTAGGTTGCTACTAAATTGATCCCAGTTATATTTTAACTTATTGTCTTTGCATTAAAAGATATTTTTCCTGGTATCAGAACTATAGACAAATAATGTTCAAATTCTCTTTGCTCTCTGAAGACATGTCTAAGAGCTGTTCATTTTCCTCTTGGAGCAAATGTGCGAGACCTCCCTTCGTACTCACCAATGTTGTCTTAGAGAGAGAGAGTCAATTATCCATGTGATATGATTGTGTTTTGATTCCACTTCCGTGTGCATTGCATCTATAACTTCGATGAGATAAGATACCTCACTTTTTTCTGTGTTACACAGTTTTATTCTTTTATACAACTTGTAGTTTGAAGCTTCATGGGATAAGTGGTTTCCAATAAATGAAACATGAGATGCTAAATACTGGCAGATGATCTTTCATGTTTTCTTATTAGAGTCTGATTGGACTCAAACCCAAATCTTTGTCTTAAATTTAATTTTTTGGCAATTTTCTATTATGTTTCAGCATCACTGTAGAAGGTGCGGGGGCTTGTTTTGCAATGGTTGTACCCAACAAAGAATGGTTTTACGCGGACAAGGTGATTCACCTGTGCGTATTTGTGAACCTTGTAAGAAGCTAGAAGAGGCAGCACGGTTTGAGATGCGACAGGCTCGAAGAGCTGGGAGAGGTATTTTTCTGTTTTCTGTTCTTTTACTTTTAAATTAATATGGTTTTGAAGCTGTGCTTAAAATAGAATAGCTCTATAACTTTCATTTTACTTTCTTTATTACTACACGGTTCCTTACTTTTGAATGCTATTTTAATTTCTCCAGGGACCTTAAAATCAACACCTAGATATGAAGATGAAGTTTTGAACCAGATTCTTGGTCATAATAGAGAGGAACTTTTGTCAACAGGAAAGCAGTTAACCAGCGACAAAGTTCCCAGTGGTCAAAGACCAGTTGGCAGTGCATCTTCTTCAAGTACTGAGGGATTTGCCAATTATGATGATGGAGACATACAAAAAATTGTCTCAAATGATAAGCCCAATATTTTGGGGATTGATGTGGGATCCACCACTCCTGATGAGTTACGTCAGCAAGCTTTGGAGGAAAAAAAGAAGTATAAAATTTTGAAAGGAGATGGGAAATCTGAGGAGGCTTTGAGAGCTTTTAAGAGAGGGAAGGAGCTTGAGAGGCAGGCTGATGCTTTGGAAATTCATTTAAGAAAGATTCGTAAGAAGATTTTGCCTTCTGGAAACTTGTCTGACATGCATAACAGAGGTATTCCTGTAGAATCTGACAGAAAAACCAAGTCACTTCCTCATATGGGTAAAGAAAAGTATGATCTTACTTCTGAACTTAGAGAGTTGGGATGGTCTGACGTGGATCTACTTGATCAAGATAGAAAGTCGGCAAACTTGAGTTTGGAGGGTGAACTTTCATCTATTATTGGAGAAATCTCTCCAAAGACAGGTGAGGAAAAGGGCAGCAGAACTGACAAAACCCAGGTTGTTGCTCTGAAAAAAAAGGCTCTCATGTTGAAGCGTGAGGGTAAGCTTGCAGAAGCCAAGGAGGAATTAAAAAGAGCTAAAATTTTAGAAAAGCAACTGGAAGAACAGGAGCTCCTTGCTGAAGCTGAAGATTCTGATGATGAGCTATCAGCAATAATTCGTGGCATGGATGATGATACAGAAGAATTTTCAAATCTGCATGATCACGACCGTGGTTTTGATTTTGATCAGGGCATTTCTGATAATCTTGATGGTAATTTTGAAGTGACCGATGGGGATATGATGGACCCCGAATTAGCTGTTGCTTTGGAATCATTAGGTTGGACTGAACCTGAAAATACAATTTCCAAGTCTCAACACTTTGACAGAGAAGCGTTGCTTAGTGAAATTCAATCTTTGAAAAGAGAGGCTATTAATCAAAAGCAGGCAGGCAATGCTGAAGAAGCAATGGCATTCTTGAAAAAGGCAAAATTATTAGAAAGGGACTTTAACAGCTCTGGGTCTGAAGAGGACAATACCATGTTACAACAACCCACTGCTGCAAGGAAAAGTGTGAGTTCTGAAATTGCTGGATATGGATCAGACTCCATTCAATTGGATGAGAGAAATACTAATGCCACTAACAATGCCGCTTCCACAGTGGCACCAAAAAGTCGATTGATGATTCAGAGAGAGCTTTTGGGTTTGAAAAAGAAGGCTCTTACATTGAGAAGGGAAGGCAAACTGAATGAAGCAGAAGAAGAAATGCAAAAGAGTGCAGCTCTTGAGCATCAGCTGATGGAGATGGATAAGGCTTCAAATCTTAAAGGATCACGGATAAATACTGCTAATAGTGTCCCACACACAGCACACATACATCCTCATATTAATAGAAATCTGCCACTTGAGGAAGGAAGTGAAGATGACGTAACAGACCAAGATATGTCAGATCCAATATATCTTTCACTTCTCAGGGACTTGGGTTGGAATGATGACAATAATGAACTTTCTAATTATCCAAGCAAGCCGTCAAAGAAAGATGATAATCATTTTGTGCCAATCAATGATACTTCTCTAAGTAAGCATTCTACTAATATCTCGGTTGGGGCAACAAGAAGAAGTAAATTTGAAATTCAGAGGGAGGTCCTGGGCTTAAAGAGAAAGGCTCTTGCTCTCAGACGCGAAGGGAAAGTTGAGGATGCAGAGGAAGTGCTAAAAATGGCCAAAGAATTAGAAGCCAAGATGGCAGAGATGGAAGCTCCAAAGAAAGAAGTACAGGTTGGAGGTACTATGATGAAAGACAAACTCTTCAATCCTCCTGTTGAAACTGCAATTGAAGAAGGAAATGACGGGGTTGTTTCAGAAGAGGATATACACGACCCAGCATTAAATTCATCGCTTATCAATCTAGGGTGGAAGGATGATGAACTTGAATCTGGGACCATAAAAAAAGAGCCAGTTAAGGAAGCTAATAAGAGGTTTACCCATACCATGGACCTGTCTGTACTTGATTCCTCTTCAGACATTCCTGCTGCAGCTTCAAGGAGTAAGGGAGAGATTCAAAGAGAACTCTTAGCATTGAAAAGGAAGGCTCTTGCTTTTAGGCGCAAGGGAGAAATAGAAGAGGCTGAGGAAATTTTGAGAATGGCTAAGAGTTTGGAAGCCAAAATGGAAGATTTTGGGAGCCAGAACAAGGAATTTCCACTTAATGTTTCCAAGGATGAAAAATCTGTTGTGTCTGAATCATCTGACTTCCAGGAAAGACATGGGAGTTGGGGAGTTGCTGTGGAAGTGGATAAAGGTTCAGCCTCATTTGTGGTTGGTTCAAGTAAGAATGCTACTGAATCATCGGTTGGTTTGGATAGAATCAACAATGAAACAAATATTCCATTCTTAAGGAAGTCAAATAATTTAATTCCTGCAACCTCTCAGTTCACAGATGATCAGCATTCGATATCTGTTCAGGTGAGTGCTTCAAGTGAATATCCTTTAGAAAAGATGAAAGCAGCAAAAACTATTGGTCATAGCATTTCAGCTGGCCAGTCCATGCATACACTGGATTTACTTACTGGTGATGATTGTAGCAGTTCTGAAATATCTACTCAAAAACAAAAAGAATATAAGCTTGGTTCAACAAATTCATCTCAAGCAGGCCCTCCTATTCGTTTGGACTCCTCAATGAATCTTAGCCAAGACCAGGGATTCAACAACGATGTTACTACTCAAAAAAGAAGACTATTGACTGATGCAGATGGAAGGCAAGGCATAAGTGAGCCAAATGTTGTTCAGGATTATGCTTCTCAGCACCGCCTTTCTCTTCATCAAGAAATTTTGGCTCATAAAAGGAAGGCAGTTACTTTGAAAAGAGAAGGGAAACTAACAGAAGCCAAAGAGGAACTCCGATGGGCCAAGATGTTGGAAAAGAGCTTGGAGGATGGCAGTATGCAGCCAAACACTGCTTCCACCAACAATGTTTCTGCTGCATCTCATGTTGTACAAAAGAAACAAGATTCATCAAATGCTGCAAAACCGTTGACTAGTCGCGATCGTTTCAAGTTGCAACAGGAGTCTCTGGGGCACAAACGTCAAGCCCTAAAGCTACGGAGAGATGGCCGCATGGAGGAAGCAGAAGCTGAGTTTGAACGGGCAAAGGCACTTGAAACCCAGTTGGAGGAGTTGGCAGCTCATGATTCCGGTAAATCTTCTCAGTCAGATGCAGTAGATGATGTGGCTATTGAGGATTTTCTTGATCCTCAACTCTTGTCTGCTCTGAAAGCAGTTGGAATTGAAGATGTTAGTGTTGTATCAAGAGGCCCAGAGAGACAAGAGCCTGTGACACCCAATGTTGCTAAGATTGAAAGTTCTAACCAAGAGAGAATTCAACTAGAAGAAAGAATCAAAGCAGAAAAAATAAAAGCTGTTAACTTGAAACGTTCAGGAAAACAGGCTGAAGCCTTAGATGCTCTTCGACGGGCCAAATTGTATGTAAAGAAGCTAAATTCAATAGCTTCTGGCTGATGATGTAAACTCTCCAACTTCAATGTGGAAGTCCTCCTTTGTTCATACTGGTAGCACTAGGCTGGATTAAATTGTGAATTTGCTTTGAAGGAGGACTAGAGGGTTTACAAGAGGTTGCTCTTTCCATTGCATGCATGTATGCTTTACTGTGTTAATAAATATTGGAGAAAATATATATGATCATTCATAAATTACAATTTTCTTCTGAAAATTGTAGATGTGTAATTTTAAAGAGAAAGAGAATCAATGGCATATGATGTGTTCGTTCATATTTGGCCTTTAAAATTTTGTTTGAAACAAGGCCATTGCTACAGCTGACATATACAACACCTTCTCTCTGAGTCACAGCACATATGTTTGCTACGCCGAATGCAAGCAGAGACGATGGACCGTCTGTTCTTATTATGCCCATTTGCAAGGGAACTTTGGTAATCTACAGATCTAACAACTAGGACAGAGCACATTTTACCATCTTCTATTCGAGAATGGTTTCAAGCTTGGCTACGTCACTGTTCCACTCGTGAACAAGAAAACACAGATTGCTGTGTGTGACTTTGGACACAGTTTGACAATCCAGAAATAAGGCCAGGTTTGAAGGTCTGTTACCTTATTCACAATAACTAATTCAGTCTCAACTATCATTTGAGAAGTTAAAATTTTGGGTAAAGCTCTTTTTTAGTCTTTCAAAAATATAAATGTCATTATGTTGGTCATTTAATTTAGTCCATTAATCACATAAATTATATCAATTTAATTCCTAAAAGACAATTTTAATGTTACTTTTTATGATTGAGAGACTAAATTAATGTCAAATTTTTTAAAAAATTAAAGTGATGATATTTATATTTTTAAAGATTAAAAAGAATATTAACTCCTAACATTTTTATTATAAACTAATTAATGTACTGAGCTTTTATTACCAACTAGTATATCATCCGTGCAATGCATGGAAAAAATTAAAAGTGTACATAATTTAAATTAGAACCAATTTTTTAAAAAAAGAAAAAGAAGAAAAAAAGATGACAAAAATATACTTAATGTAGTTGGTTGAAAGTAGGGTGTTGATTTTAATTGAGGGAGGCATTAAATGGGGCAATGGAAGAAATTTCCTTCACATATGTATGAGCTGGTGGAAGTTTGCATGCAATAATTTTGCATGCGTAAAATATGTATAAATAAAGGGTTTTGAAGCTGAGAAGATAAAAGAAACTAAATGTTTTTGTGAGTAAATGAGAAATATCTGTTAGATTTTTATTCTTCTTTTATTATCTTGATAATATTAATAAAAGTATCGGTTCAATATAATTTTTTTCATGTATATTCTGTAAGTATTTAGAATATTCTTGGGTTACTATCCTAATATCACATTCCTTTAATTTAATTTTCTTGAAAGTTTATGATAGCAATCTTTTTATGATTTATATCCTGAAATTGCTATATGTAATATGATTGATGAGCTTGAACTACATATTCCAATTTTTAAATTACTGTTCTATTGCACAATTTTGTCATTTTGAGTTAAATATATTTTCATAATATAAATATATCTTGAATATTTACATTTATTTTTGTCCATATTTAAAATTTTAAAACTTTATGTTATGATTACATATATGAATTATGATGTTTTGATAATATATCTGCAAATATCAAAGGCAATAGGAAGTACTATTAGTATATCATAATATGATAAATGATCACACTTTTATGAAATTTATGTATGTCTTATGCTTGGGCAAAAATACTTAGGGTTATAAAAATAATTGGCTAATGTCAGGTTGGAAATGCTTAGGGTTAAAAGTTTAAAGACTGATACATATGTTAATTATTCTTTTAGTAAAGCTTAAGAATATCTCTGTGAGAAAATATTGTTTAGTAAGAAATGATTTCTACAAGAGAGATTCTTTATAAATATGAGATTTCTTAAAAAAAAAATTCTTGAAAGAAAGTATTTTTAATATATGGTAATCTAAACTCATTTTTTTTATAATTGAATATCAAGTAAAAGCATTGAAATAAAATTACAATTTTTAATTTTTATTATTAGTATAAATTATACTTATATTATTTTTAGTTAGTGGCATTTTAGTACTCTTGTGCTCATTGATCCAGCATTTTCTATATCTTTAACTTAAAGAATTGTTTACTTTTAAAGAGACAAATTTTTTTATGAAAATGATTTGAAGATATGGATATATAAAGTTGCAGTTATAAGGTAGTGTTCATTTATCTTGCACATAAATAAGCAAATTTAGTGTCTGTAATTGAAGTATTTGATAATGAAATCTAAATTACTCATGTGTATTTAGTTATTTTAATAATAATTTCACATATTTGATATGGTGAAATTTAAGTAATTATAGTTTTATAATAAATAATATTAAATTTAACATGTGTTAATGAGGTTTTAGGGGTCAGGAGTGTCCAATATCTAACTGGTCATATTTTCTAAAATTGAGATATGACAATTTAAAAGTATACAAAAAATTAAATTAATTTTTAATAATTTTTTTTTAGCTTTACATGAAAATGTATGATTAAAGATCCATAACTTATTATGATGATAGCAATGTGAAACTTATGAAATAAACGAATTAAAAGTATAAAATTAAAAAAAAATAAAAAATTAATTCAACAAATTAATTTTTAATCATTATTGTTTTCTTATTAATTTATATTTATATAAAATAAAAATAATAATTAATTAATTTATCTATACCAAAAAATAAATATCAAAATAATCATGAATATATTTAGAAGAATAATCAAAATAAACAGTAACTAATGAAATTGCTTCTATTTTCTTTTTCTTATCATTGCGACAAAAATAGAGAAAGTTTATATTAAAAAAGATACTTGTATTATAATTATTGACTAATTAATGCGTACGTAATGGAGATTGTTCAATATATGAATCTATTAAAAATTTTGGTGTTTAAATATAGGCATTGAGGATTATTTTTAAATTATAATAAAGATTAAAAAAATTTTTATTACTTAAAAGGTCTTACTGATTGAACTTTTTTAATATAATAAATATATTATAACATTTAAGATTTATATTAATATTATTTATTATATAATAATTATTTATAGAAGTTAAATATTAATTTTTTTTAACATGATAGAGTTAAATCACACATGACAAATTTAAATCATATTTTTGAAAGTATTATAATAGATAATTAAAGGACAATATTTTATTAGAAAAATTTTTTCTTAATTGAAAAATGCTGAGAAAAAAAATATCTGAATTAAAGCATTAAAATAATTTAGATAATGAACAAAAATTTAAAATATATGGTTATATGTGATTATAATTTTTTTTTATATATGCTGTCTGGATTTTTAGTAATTGATTTATGAAGTTATAGTTAAGGTCCTTTTACAACAATTTTCTCGTCTATAAACTGCAGCCATTCGTGGCCAGTCAAGTAATCAACTGCAGAATATTTCACATGTCGTGTTTCACGGTAGATATTATGGTCACTTTTCTTTTTTTTTTTTTGGTTTGGTAAAATGGTCAAGCTTTTAACTTTTATCTTTTGTTTTGTTTTGGTTTCCTACAGTATTACTCTGGACCTATCATTTTAAAAATAATTTGAAATGGCATCATACACAATAGATGTGATTGTCCTATAAAGTTGGTAGTTTTTAAGATAAATTGCTACAGTGTTTACATTTTTTTTTATTCAGATTTTTTTAATGGGTTATAAATATTTATAACTTATTTGATTTTATAATAAATATTTTGATTTTATCGAATATAACTAACAATTAGTAAATATCTAATAACTCATTAATATGTTAATGACTTGTTTGATTAAAATGCTTTCAAATGCTAATACCCGTTTTGTAAAAATAAGAAAAACGATACAAGTGTATTTTTTTCTTCAAAAAAGAAAATCTAAAACGCACAGGGAGTAAAAGTTAATCAAAAGTTCAAAACATAGAATCTGACACGAAAATGAATGTGAACAGATTTGGTATAATTGTTTTTTTAAAAAAATGTTTTTAAAATTTTTTTAAAAAAATTTAATTATAAACTGTTTTGATCACAAAATAAATTAATTTAAGTATATATTATATTAAAACGAGAGGTCCACTTAGCTGCCTTGCATAAAAAATAATGTGTTAATACACTAATCTTTAACTGAAGGAATGGATGACTGGACCGTCCAAGATGAGCCAAGCTCAGTCCCATACATGAATACAATATATATATAATTTACAAACACAAAACGGTTAGATGAGATAGCATTTGATAGAGAAAAGATTCCAAAAACTTTCTTTCACTCTTGCTCTCTGATTTTTTTTCACACATTTAGAATTCAAACTCTATTTTTAGGCATTCAATCTGTGGATTCATGAGTATGTTATCTTGTAATATACTTCACATGATCAATATATCTATTTTGATCCATATATGTGACCATTTACATGAAATGATGATTATATGAATTATAATTTACATTAACAAAACTATAATTTATTTTAGTATAGTTATAATATTTTAAAATAAGATTATAATATGAAAAATTTTAAAATTTTTAAGCAATTTTATATTAAAATATTATAAATTTATTTAAAATATTTATATTTTTATTAAAAATTACTGTAATCTTACACATCAGGTGCCATTTTTTTAGGCAACATAGGGTGAAATGGCGAGTGATATTTATATATTTTAAAATGAGAATATATTAAAATGTGTATTTTTCTTAAACATATAACATATTATGACTCCATGACCCACAACTAAGATTTGGGTGAACATTCTTTCAGACATTTATTTTTCAATATTCTGAAAATTAAACTAGTTATTGAATTGATAAATAAATTGATTTACGGTTCAATAGTTCAATTCTTGTTGAATTGTGGACGAATCAATATATAATTAAATATGTATTTATATTTGTATATTTTAAAATTTTAATATGCATACTAATTAAAAATTATATACATACATACACTAATTATATACAACAAAAATTATATATATATATATATATATAATATATATATATATATATATATGTTATTTGTATCATTCTTAATACTTAACGAATCTTGAACATTTATTTCATTCTTAATACTTAACTCATATTAAAATCTCTTCATAAATATATTTTATATTAAATATATTTATTTATATTTAATAGCTATAATATTTTTTTTAATTTGATGAAATATTGATATGTATAATTTTATTAAGATTTGAAAATAATTTGGGCCCATATTTTAATTTAATATTGGTGTGTACACATATATTTTTGTTTGGAAAATGATAACACAAAACAATATAAGTATAAAAGCTATATATTTGTACATATATATATATCTTTGTTGTATTGTATATAAATAAGAAAAGGCATACTATGATTAAAATGCTTGGTTAGTTTAGTGATAGTATCTCCAGTCTTTTTTTACCTAATCTAGGTTTGATCTTCTGCAACTAAATTTTGGTTTCATAATTTTACAAATGCTAAATCGGAACCAACCAAACAGTGATTAGTTCACATGATTTGGTCAGTTCATAACCGGTTCAATAGATCAACGACAATTCTAAAATAAAATGATTCTTGATACTTGATCAAATCAACTAGTAGTTTGATTGGTTAAACTAGTTTAATTGACCGATTCAGTCCAATTTTCATAACCATGTTATTTTCTGCCGGATACGGATAAATTCTGGCCTCTTTTCGTGTAAAACGTTTTCTATTTTTCGATGTAAATTCTATTATTGAAGATTACAAAAAATGAGATGTGCTATTTATCACGAAAAGTCACAAACGACATGACATTCAAGAAAAATGAAATAGTTTGACATTAGTAACTTCCCTCAGCTACAGAAATTAAGAGTGGTTAAAAAATCAGACGGATAACATTTCTGGTAATACATTTCTCATAAAATCTTTCGTGACATGTATCATTTTCCTAAAAAAAAGAAAAAAAATCATTTGTTAATAGTGTAAAAGATTTCATATTATAAATATGGATCAAATTTGAAGTCTCGCACTAATTAATAGGGTTTGGCATTTTATAAAGAAACTTGGATCCCCACAAGCCAAATCAACTATAATCTTTGGTGGCCAGTCAAGTCGACCGACAATTCTTATGCCGCGCGTGTTTTGTTTTGGGATTCGTTACTATTCAACTTCCTTGCCACAATCCCGATTCCAAAATCTTCTTAACTCAAATTAGCGGAAAAGGTTTGGCCAAATGACCGAATGGGTAAGGTGAATCTCTTTGCAGAGATCCGTGTATCGTACGGTTACATCACACGTTTCCAATAAGTGATTGTTTGGTTGTTACCAAAATTATGAAAAATAATAATTCTTTTTTCTTTCATCATTATCTCTTCATTGAGTTTTATTAATATAGCATAAAATGATACTACACTCGATCTTAGCCAAAAGGCCTACTTAAAAAAAAAAGAATTTATAAAATTTATAAATTAAATATATTTTAAAAATTAAATCTAATTTTTAATATTTGGTTGGCTAATCCATCAACTGGTCCAGCTCATCCTAATTCATTTAACAAACATAAATTAGTACTAGAATAGGACTAAATTGATAAAAAAGAACTTAATGAATTGAAGAATGTTCGATTTTTTTACAATTTAAATCACACACACATAATAAAATACTATTCTAAATGTTATCTAAATTTTATTATACATTATGTAATATATATATATATATATATATTTAATTTAACGACTCATATTTAGTTTATCTTTCATGTGTCATATTTTCATTTTATTAATGTCTCTTAAAATGAAAATATAACATGATTTTGTCATTTTTAATATAACGACTCATAAATCACATGATTTTTGTTTTTGTCATTTTTGAGGCATATAACATGAACGACAAATAAGATTAAGGTGGCTGTCGGCTTTGCTGCGAATTCGGATGTTGAATTGTTGACAGCAAATTTCAAATTGTCTTTTGGAACGTGCTAGTTCCATCCGCCAAATTTTTCCCCCATAACAAAAAAAATAAATAAATAATATTTGTACATTATAATTTTACACTTTCAAAAAAGAAAAATTAACCTGTGGGTAAAAATTTATTACATAAAAAATATAAAAAAATGTAAAATTTTATTGTGCAAGTAACAAAACTAAAAAAAAAAAAATCTCAATTATGATGTCGCATTGTCCGCTCACACCACCTTTTCAGCCGAGAACGACCCATTTTTCACGTGTTTGAACCTACAAACTTTGATTAATGTAAAGAAAAAGCATTTCATTTAAAAAATGATGAAAATTTGTCAAAATGAATAAAATGACGCTTGTTTTTGGTTGAGATTTTTCTCAACGCAAACGCACTTTTCACCATTCCTAATGCCACTTTCACAGAAAGCAAAAATTTTTAGCTTCTCTCCAACGCCCGTTTGGAGTTTAAAACAAACATACACCCCCGTTAATGCGTCATATACAGAAAAGCACCACACTCTTCAATCGTGATTCCTATAAATATTAATGTAGCTAATTGCATTGTCCATGTAATAATCCTTCCAAGGAGTAACACCCATCTATCTGTGATCACTTCGAGACACTTATTTGCCATGGCACTGCATTTTCAATCATGCTTTCTCTCCTTCAAACCTCAAATTGTTGCAACAAAAGCACATCTTTCTCAAAGCTTTAACCCTGTCCAACTTGATTCTCTTTCTCTGCCTACTGCTAACACATGGAACATTGTTGAAGATGACCATTCTGCTGCGTGGATAAAACCTGTATGTCCAAATTTTTCGTCCTTATATTTGACTATAATCTTGCTAATCTTCTTTTTGGTAGAACCTGAAAATAGTGACCAACTCTGACTTATGTTCCATTACTAACTTTGCACGTTCCTTGGCAGGGAGAACTCTGCATTAATCATGCAGACAAACTGAAGGTGCTTAAGCATGAACTTAGGAATGTGGGTGAAAACTCATTGAAAGGTGTGTACATGATTGATGCTATGCAGCGCCTAAATATTGATTCCCACTTCCAAGAGGAAATTGAAGCATTCCTACGGAGGCAATATGCGTCTTCCACCACTATTGGAGGTGGCTATGGTCCCGATCTTCATGAGATTGCACTTCGCTTCCGGCTATTGAGACAACAAGGTCACTTTGTGCCTGCAGGTGGGCTTTGTTTTGTTTTGTAAATCTTCTGTCAAAATTATGCTTTCTTATTTGAAATTGAGAGACATAAATGTTTGTTCACTGGAAACGTCACAGAGGTGTTTGACAGGTTCACCGACAAGGAAGGAAAGTTCAACCCAAAACTTGGTGCAGATATCAAGGGAATGATAAATTTATACGAAGCCTCACAGTTAAGCATAGCAGGGGAAGACATACTTGATGAAGCTGGACAATTTAGTAGGCAGGTCCTGAAGGAAAGGGTGGCTTACCATGATAATCATGAAGCCAAGTTTGCAAGGAGAACCTTGGAATACCCTTTTCACAAAAGCTTGGCAATGTTCACCGCTAGAAATTTCTTTGGTGATTTTCTTGGCATGGATAGTTGGATAGGTTCCATGAAAGAAGTGGCAAAAATGGATTTCAGTTTGCTGCAAAGCTTACACCAGCAGGAGATTGCTCAAATTTCCGAGTCAGTCTGCTAATTTTATATCCTAGTTTATTTTGTCATTATGGAGGCTAGTCCTCATAGTTGAATTTTTTGCAGATGGTGGACAGGACTTGGTTTAGCCAATGAGTTAAAGTATGCCAGAAATCAACCACTTAAATGGTACATTTGGTCTTTGGCATGCCTCACGGATCCTGCTTTATCAGAGGAAAGGGTTGAGCTCACAAAACCAATCTCTTTAATCTACATAATAGATGACATTTTCGATGTGTATGGGACTCTTGATGAATTAACTCTTTTCACAGAAGCTGTTGCTAGGTACACACCAATCACTTCTTATACATTAAGAGATTTCTTAGATGAAGAAAAAAAAAGAATGATTAATTATTGTTGAAAGCAGATGGGATATTACAGCTACCGAGCAGCTACCAGATTACATGAAGATAAGTTTCAAGGTCCTCTATGATCTCACAAATGAAATCAGCTCCAAGGTCTATCAGAAGCATGGGTGGAACCCCACAGACTCTCTTAGAAAGACGGTAAATTAATCAGTGACAAGAACACCCACATAGCTTCTTTATTCCATAATGTTTCTTGATCATCACAGAATGTGAAAAAGATCGTTCATTTTCTGCAGTGGGAGAGTTTGTGCAAAGCCTTCCTAGTTGAAGCAGAATGGTTTGCTTCTGGGAACTTGCCCAGTGCTGAAGAGTACTTAAAGAATGGAATAGTTAGCTCTGGAGTGCATATTGTGCTGGTTCATATTTTCTTTCTTTTGGGTCAAGGATTAACCGAGGAAAATGTTCAGATCATGGACAGAATCCCAGGCATCATTTCTTCCTCGGCAACAATTCTTCGGCTTTGGGATGATTTGGGAAATGCAGAGGTAAAGATTTTATATACAAGTACAGACCAAGTTAGGCAGCAAGCATAGAATATACTAGTGCGATAGCCACAAAAATCTGGTTACTTATCATATTTTATGATGTGGATCACTAGTCTCACTGACACTCCAAACCTTGTTTGTTGTTAAATTGTGGTTTACAACTTTACATCAACCTTTCTTCACACTCTGTTTTTTTGGCAATTGTCGCAAATGCAGTACAATATATACGACTGAAAGATGAGATTCTTAATTAAATGACAAATGCTAGCTAGGGGCTTACGGTACATTATTGAGTTGCAAACTTAGGTCGTCTTGTGAAAAATTATTCTTTTTTATTAAAAAAAAATTTAGCTGATGTCTCTTCCATGAAAAAGTAAACTTCAGAATTTATAAAGAGAGAAATTAATGATAACATATCACTCTCAATTATTGAAAGTTTGCTATTATGTCTAAAGGATGAGAATCAAGAAGGCAATGATGGGTCGTACGTGAATTGTTTGTTGCTGGATCGCCAAGACTTCTCCATGGAAAGAGCGAGAGAGCAGACGAAGAGTAAGATCTCTGATGCATGGAAGAGCCTCAACCAAGAGTGCCTGTTTGGAAGCCAATTCCCCAAAGCATTCACCAAGGCCTCTCTCAATCTTGCAAGGATGGTACCATTGATGTATAGTTATGACGATAAGCACTCCCTTCCAGGGCTAGAGGCGCAAGTCAAGTCCTTGCTTCATGATAATGTCCCTTTATAAATACTGTATGTAAACCCCCATCTCTTCAGCTAATATTTGATTCCCATTGGTCTTCAATGGCCACCGCTGATAGAGGAAAAGAGCTATTTGGAAACTGTCCAAGCTTCTAATAAAATTTTATGGGACTTTCACAGTTAAGAAACACAGTTTAATAGTTAAGTGTAAAATATATGTATAGTCATGGAAATTTTATTCTCAGTGCATATTTGAATTAATTTATTTTATATTCAAAAAAACTTATAATTAAAATTTTATTAAATAAATTTTTGAAAAAACAGCATTTTTTTTTCTAAAAATTAAGCTTTATCATATATATACTTAGATCGAGGAAGAATGAAAACTCATGCAGTCAAAGATTGATCTCATAAATTTTAGACTTGGATTATCAAGTAATTAATTATATCATTTTCCTACTGGTATTTGATCTTTTGATATTTTGGTAAATATCTAGTAGTATTGCTAAAATTTTTATCGATAGTAAAGTTCTCAGTTCTTATATATATGTGTGTGTCTTTTTTTTTTTTTTGGGGGGGGGGGGGAGGTGATAGAAGTAATTTACAAGAAGGCTAATAGATCATGTTTAAAGATTGTAAAGCTAATTCAGAGATTTAAATACTTGATACCAAGCAAAATAGTGAAATTAACTGAGCACAATTGTCAATTGCTGCACTTAATATAATTCTTATATAATTATCTGCTAAGAAATTAAAAAAAGGAGGATGTATTATCATGACCAATAAAAAATGGGTTTACAAATTCAGAATACAAAGCCAAAATCCACTTGATTGTCCCCTTAATTAGAAACGTGGTTATTTATTTGTGACTTAATCGGAGTAGAAATTTCTAAGATACTGTGTCAGACAGGTTGGTGAAATAAATTTGGGAGCCAATTAGTTTTTATCCTTCTACTTGGAGTATGTACTAACTTTTTTCCAAATAGCTATGCTCTTGATAGATAACCTTCAATGTGAACTGATTTTTCTGTTTGCATATATGAAAGAAAATTTTTCTATGAAATTTATCATTTCTTGAAATTTTTTTTGTTGACGATTGATGCACCGAATTCTAAAAAAAAAAAAAAATCAAACAGTTTGTGGTTTATCTGTTAACATGTTTAGCTTTGTCTTTAAATTTTCTCCCCGGTTTGTATTCACTTTTAATAGCTGTAAAAGTAGAATGCAACTTCAGATCAATGAGATTGTCAATATAACTCGTACTTGCAGATACATATGCCGGAACGGTGCTATTCAGTTCGAGTATTACAGCTCAAATAGACACATTAGTGGAGCTTACTATTGGGTGAGGGTCTCGCTGTTGTGTCTTCCTAAGCAATTTCTCGAATTCAATAATTTGGGTTAAAATTTTTTTTTCCTTTTGCTGATTGATTTACTTTTTTGACTGACTGATTCATCTATCTTCTGACAGACTAAAGAATCTACCTTTATTAGTTGGATGATATCATATAGTTTTTGGTCTGACTTAAATTTGGTAAGTTCGTTATTTGATACTATTTTTCTCTTGCCATATATAATGGTAGGATGAATCTTTCAGGAGAGATATGATGGAACAGACAAGAGAATGTAAAATACTTCACCTTGAGTGTCTTATTGATGGTAATTTGCCTAAAGAGGAATTCAAAGAAGAACTTGTGTCCCATTTAAACACAGCACATTGAAGCTCTGTATCTTTTGTCTCTACTTGATGTAGAACAGTAATAATTTTTCCTAATGTGTACCTTCTAACTTTTACTTAATAGCATATAGTTCCTTATATAGTAGCTCAAGGGATAACTTGATTTCTCACTTTGGAAACCAGGTTCAAATCTTTGCTCGCTTAATTAGCAAAAGCTAACACCTTAAAAAAACTTAGGCTATATCCATTTGGTAATAGGGAAAGAAAATGAATGGAATGGAAATAAAATTTTTTTTATACTTTGATCTTAAAGGTTGTATAATATTCATTTAATTTCATTCTTTTTCTTTTCATTATAACAAATGTGCTGTTATAGTATACAGGAAACGTTTCCAATATTAATTACTAGAGTGTATATATAATCTGTTCTTAACTCATAAAGTATAAGTTAGAATTGGTATACGATATGAATGTTGAAAAATATATGGAAAGATTGATTTGATAAGAATTCTGCTCATTGAAAAGAAAACTATTTCTTTGTATGAGACTATTCTTGTATAGTGAAGCAATTTTTTTGGTAATTTTTTGAGGAATGTGATAACTTTGTAAGACAAAATTTATTTCATGGTTTTTGGTTGGCTGTCAACGTTCTGAAAATCATCATAAGGGACCAAGACTTGTCATTATTAAGTTATTGAATAATATCGTGGTTAATGAAATTTGGACAAAATCTGTATGCAAAGTCTACCACTCAGTAGTATATTGTTGGATTTTTATTGTAATAACCTTTGGTAAGTTCTTAAAAGATTTTGTTACACATATTTACTTGAGCTCTTTCAAAAATTGACAAATATTTGCAAAATAAAATTTGATCATGAGTGAGCTAAGCAGCTAAGTACAATTATGTCAATAATATTAAGGTACAAAAAGTTATAAATTGCACCAGGTTAATATCTACGCAGGAATATTCAAATCCTTAAAAACATGCTTATTTTCTTTCTTGGTTACAAAATATTGGTTGAATAAAATTGTTATTTTTTGAAAAAAAAAGTATATGAGGAGTAAGAGCACATGAATATGTTTGTAAAGACAGTTTTTTCCTTTTAACACGTTAGAAGATATATATATATTCAGTGTCACATATTTTTTCCTCATCCCCTATCGAAGGTCATCGATATCAGATACCATTTCAAGCACTTTAAAATTTTAAAAAGTGCTTAAATTCTGCAAATAAAAAGTTTATACATCTCTAATTTAAAAAATTAGTATAGTATCGTTCTTTCTTTTCAAATCCATTTATACACAAATTAATGATGCTTCACTCGTAATTAAAAAAATTATTTAATTTATTTCTATTTACTATTTTATGAAATATTTCTAAGAAAAATGAACATTAATATTTAATAAAAATTTCAAATTTTAATTACTATTTAGTGTTTACATTGTAAAAAATAACAACTTGTGTTATACTATGTTTTGCTGTATTTTAAGGAAAAATAATTTTATAAAATAATTTTTGTTTAGAAATAGCAAAATCCACATAAAAAAGAAAATTGGAGTTGCGAAATACACATTATTCAACCATGTCACTTGGTACGACAAATGGTGAAAAAAATGGGACACTAACATTGTTCTTCCCAGAGATGCAGAAATATATCATCTCCCAATATAAAGTTATCTAAATAAAAATCCAAAAACACGGTTGGCGACCCTAAAATCTATTCAATTTCAGTAAGAGATTTAGTTGTGACTTTATGTTAGCTGAAGTGACATTTTGATTTTGTTATGGCCTATAAAGAAGCAAATCAAATATTTTTTTATAATAATTTAAATTTAAATCATTATTAATATTGTTTTGTATAGTAATAAATAAAATAATATTATGTCATTATATTTAGTTCTTTTAAAATAGAGTCTCACTTTTAAGAATAAAGTAAAAATTTATAATTATTAATAAAAATAATAATAATTAAAATTATGATAAAATAAAAATATATATATATATATATATAATAAATTATAAAATTTTTAAAATTTATTTCTTTAATTTTTTATTAATAATTAATAATTTTTATTTTATTTTGTAAAGTTTATTATTGTAAGTAAGATTTTTAAATTTAATAAAAATTTTAAATACTTTTTAAATAAATGATATTAAATAATATGTTTTTTTATTAACCAGAATAAAATTCTAAAAATAATTGTAATACTCTTCGATTATGAAGCACAGTCGGCACATACGTTCCGGGGGCCACGTGATTGACATATTGCCTACTTTCTGCTGCGAAGGCATTTACCAACATCCATATATTGTCTTCTCATGATCATGTACCAAGAGAAACAAATCTATTGTCACGGTCAACTGTATGTATAATTATAATTAATTGATGGAGTTGGGGCCAGAAATTTACCGTTTTAGGAACAAATATTGAAAAACTTATCCAAAAAAAATTGAAAAACTTAAATTATTTGACACAAATTATTGTATTAAATAATTTATTATCAAATAATTAAAATTTCAAGGCTGTCACAATAAAATAATGAAAAGAAATTAAAATAAAAATAAAGTTGTCGTGAATTTTTATTCAAAGAAAAAATATTATAAACTTTGTTTTAAACAAAAAAATTAACCTATGAAACTTAATGATGAGCTCAGAAATTTATTTATATACAATTAATGGTGAATACTTATAACTCAATTATTGTATTTATGATACATTCACTCTAAAGGCCCAACACTTATTTGTGCAAATTGTTAATTGCTAATTTTATCAATATTTAGTTTATTCCAACATAAAATAAATAATTTAATAGATTAAATTAACACAAAATATTTCTTATAGATTTAATTTGATTCATTGTCAATGTAAAATTTTTTTATACTACCATCAAATCACATTTTATTCAATATTTAACTTTTTGTATTGTTATTTTAATTAAACTTTACCTCTTTTATTCCAGCTTGCATAATTACAATGTTGCACCATCCTTTCATTCTCAGTGTGTTTGTACTGATTTGCTTCAGTGGGTACCTTTAAGGCAAAAAGGGTGGTATCTGTTTTCTTTTTTATGGAATATTAATACTTGAACTGAGTTTTTAAGTCTTTATTGATTGTTATTTTTTTAAATAAATATTTAAGGTCTAAAAGATAAAAATAATAATTAATAAACATTTGATAAATTAATCAACATTGGTATTAATATCAAAAAAAAAAAAAGAATACCCCTAAAGTAATCCCAGCCATTTTTTTTCAAATCCTTATAGTGGTGTAGAATCAGTTCATGCGTATAGCTTGCCCATTTAAGCTAGTTCGCTTCCTTGTTGTTCTATATATTTCTTTGTCTAAGTGTTTTTCTAACGCATATATATGCTGAAACTTCATTTTGAGAAAATCCTTTTTGGTTAAAATAAAAAATTGGATACCTATTTTCAAAAGCTTTTGCATCCGCATATTAAAAGAATAATATTAAAGAAACTAAAAAAAATGTAATGTAATACTCTGAATTTAAAAATAAAATTTATCATATATATATATATATATATATATATATATATATATATGAAGTATTATTTATAAAAAAAACAATATAGATAGTTGCCACATGACTAATAGTGATAACTCAAACCGACAATTTCTGAGAGGCTTGGGTAAATGCTTCAATTAAGGGTTATTGTGGCAACGTCTCTGAGGGCGTGATATGAATTGGCGAAATTTTTTTTTAAAAAATAAAAAAATAAAAATGTAATGAAAATGAAATGATGATAGTATGAGATGATGAATGATATATAATAGATGTAAGAGATAAAGTTGGCACGGATAAATTGCTTTCATAAAAAAAATATAATGACATGATTAGACACCTAAAAAAGAAAAAAAGTATACATTATAAAATTTATGTTTGGGAATTGATTATGAATAAAGAAAATATTAGTATCTTACACTATTCATTTTGAGAATAGTCACGTTTTTAATATGATGTTATCTGTTAAATAAATTAGATTAATCCTTTATTAATAAAAAATATTTTTTATTTTTATTTTAACATATTTTATTTTGTCAAGCATAATACTAAAAGTGATAAATGATTATGACATAAAATAGTGGCTTAGTAGCGATTATTGTTTAAAATAAATTTTAAATCCGTGACACGTTTTGTGAAAGTAATGGATTGAAAATATTTATTTTAAAAAAATATTTTTAAACAAAATAAATTAAAAATTTTTGAAAGTAAATTTTACAAAAGAGATTTTTTAGTCTCTAAATAAATTTTAATTTACCACCTTCACAAAGTCAAGATTATATAAATTTGTTCACAATTATTTTTAAAAAAGAATACTTTTTTTGTTTAGATGTGAAAATTAAATTTTATTAGCACTACTAAGTACTAACAAAATTTAATATTAAAGCCTAAAAAATATTTAAAAAATTTATTTGATTGTTACCCTATCCCCTCTCAAATTTTCCGTGATCGGCAATCTTAATCCATTTATAACTAAAAGTTCCCAAGGTTTTATTTCATTTTAATTTCCTTTATCACCATTATTAATTTTATAACAATATTGTCTATCCAATATTTTTACTTTTATTTTTGGCGGCAATTTTTTTCCTGAATGTAAACGCCAGATCAACATTTGTTAATATTTAAATCATTATAATTACACCATCCAACCATACAAGCCCTCAGGAACGGAGTGGCTGCCGTCTCAAATAAATAATAAAAAGTAATAACATATAAAGGTCAAGAACAAGAACTAACCCCAGCTCGCGAGCTCCATCCAAATAAAATATTAAAATGTTGATGTACCCCCACCAAAAACCACAGAAAAGGAAGAATCAAACTCCAAATCCAGTGGCCACCACCGGCTCAGGAACCCATGGCTTCAAGTTCAGTGTGGGTGTGTGGACTGCATATGGACTCAAGAATGGTGACTGAAAATCTGGGTTAACAGGTGAAACTAGTGCAGCTCCTGTGACGCTATACCAGACAGAGGAAACACAAGATAATCACACAAACTCAAGCGGCATAAAATAAATTATCAGATGAACTCACCTTTTCTCCCTCTCTCTCTATATATTTTCCTTCCTCCCCTAAATTTTTTGGCACTGGTCGTTCCCTCCTTCCCGGTGAACTCTCCTCTTTCTTGGTTTTTCTCCGATGAACTCTCTCCCCTTGGTCTGATGATTTTTCCATCCTTTCTCTCAGATCCTCACCAAGGGAAGATGCCTCCTCCCTTTTGGCCATTTCAGGGCAAGAATTAAAACCTCCTTTTGGTGTTCCTAGGATGCGTGTCTATTTTGGTGCAAGGGAGAAGGGTGACAAATTTCTACGGCTAAACAGCAGCTTGACTCTTGGCCAAAATTCAACTCCTTTTCTCTTATGTTTGAATTTGCAGAAGACATAGAACACGCAAATTGACAAATGTGTTCTCATTTTTTTTGCTTTTTTTTTTAATTTTTTGTATTTTCAGAATTTTTTTTTGGGCTTGGGCTTGACAGCCAAAAAAATGTTTGGGCTTTGGTAATGGTCTTAAACCTAAAGTTAGGATGGTATCTAATTTAAAAATTTTTGAACAAATTTGTATATCAACAGGTATATTATTTGTACATATTCTTAGACGTACATTTTTGTACATAAGTTGAGTTAAAAACCTTTTTTACCACCCATCACAAGTTCATAACTCATTACTTTTAATTATATGGTAGAAATTTGTCTAAATTAAAAACTATAAAGAATATGAGGTTTTTGATATTTGCATATCATTTTTCATCAGATCACTAAACGACATTTACACATTAAGTGGATTCCTGTTTTCTGTACCTTTATGTTTCTTTTTTTTTTTATTTGGGTTTGGGGAAATAAAAGTTAGACTGTTAAAGGGAAGACTAATATATGTTTAATTGTTTTATCAAACACCAACACAATGTGTGACGTCAAATGAATTTGACACCTCAAATTTTCTTTTATAGCAATCACTTAGAGTAGGATAGAATGACATTTTTATATATTTATTATCCCTGTCTGCATGTGCAGTGACTTATTGTTTGTAGTTGTACTATACTGTTAGGGTCACTCCTCAAGTTCTATATCCTTCCATCTCATTATTTTCTCGCAATGCAAACATAGCAGGGATTGGGTAGCAGTTGCAAGTTGCAAGGAGTTGTGTCCAGTGGAGGGTGTCATGATCCTTCTTTGTTTTTTGTCTTCTTTTCTTTCTTTATGATATAACGGGTAAAGAAAAAAAAGTGCTCTGTTCCCCGTGCAATAGTCTATAAATAAAAAACTCACGAAATATTCATACGATGAAAGTGAACTATTTTCTAAATATGAAAGAACACGATTTAGTTTATAAAAGTTATAACTTATAAGATGAGTCATATTATTATTATTTTTGACTTAGAGATATTAAACTTATAGAATAGCCCAAGCCGAACGTTGTAGAATAATTCTGGTTAAAAAAATAAAGTCTACAAATAGGATCAAATGGTTATGATACGCTTATTTTCTGCATTCCTGCAATACCCTCACATTGTTCTTAATTCCTCTTAAATTCAATGGCTTTTTGTCACCCTTTCTTTGTTTTAACCAATCAGCCAACATTTTCTCCAAAAAACATCCAGGAATTCTTGGAGCCAAGCTCATACCTAAACTTGATCGTTGCAGCAGTTGCCATATTAAAACCCGTGTAACTATTTCCTCGAAGCAAAATATCCATCTTTCTGAAAATAGAAAACGCAAGGTAAGGGCCTCTCTCTCTCTCTCCCCTTTTCTTATGCTCTATATGGAAGAATTTTAGAGTACTCCTTGTAGCTGACCCTTATTTTCAATGATCATTCAGGACGCTCTTCAAATCAGACATGCTAATGCATTGAAGGAAGTAAAGCGTATACTGGCTAGCAAGGTGAGACAAAATGCTGTCGAAGGTTTATCAATGGTTGACGCTATTCAAAAGTTAGGCATTGAATACCACTTTGAAAAGGAGATTGAAGCAGCTCTGCAAAGTAAGAATCTGATGCATAAAATTCACAGCTACCAAGGAAATGATTATCATCAGGTTGCACTTCATCTTCGTCTGTTGAGACAACAAGGGTGCTACGGTCATTCGGGTCAGTGTACATTGTCTTGAGGAGTTTGTTTGCACATGTGTGTCATTACATAATAATGTGGAACATTTTGATTCTCTACCCGTGAGGTCTATAGCCTGTCAAGGAAAGGTCCTATATATCTCCAAGATTGTTTGCATATATTTTACATATTCCCATAGTAAAATGAGTATACCCTTACAATTATGATATATATACACCGGTACAAGTATTAGATATGACACAAGTACAACGTTGGAAGACGGCATTTACTAAAAAATTAAAATATCGGTATTGCAGGATGTGATACAACTTACATAAAATATAGTTGAGTTATTCTATAATTGGAAAGAAAAAGTAGAGAACTTTTTTTAGGCATTCGTTATTAGAAACATAATAAAAGATTAATATTTATCAAATTTTTATGATATCTTATTTTTATCGACACAAAAATTTAAAAATAAAAATAGAAAAATTAATAGAATGCTGACTAATAGTATCCTATGATATTTGAAAAATATCTGATATAGTATTAAATACAAGTACGTATCGGAGTACCATAGACTTCTCAAAGCATTCGTACTTCGTTGCACTTAACCAATTGGCTTAATTTGAACAATATAATTAATGTTTCGGATCCAATTAATGATCTACACTGACCGTGGGCCTGCGTGTTGACTGCATCTCTCCTCTTACAGACGTAGTATTTGGTAAGTTCTGGAACAATGAAAGCAGGCTCAGAGAGACATTTTGTGAGGTCGTAGAGGGATTAATTGCCTTGTTTGAAGCCTCTCAATTAAGCATAGAAGGAGAAGATTGCCTTGAAGAAGCAGGGGAGTTCTGTCGCCAGCATCTTATTGCATGGGTATCAAGATGTCATGACCATCCTCTAGCCAAATCTGTAGAACATACATCACAGTCTCCCATTCACCAAAGTTTGTCAAGGTTCATGCCCACAAGCTTACCATTAGAAAATTCAGGATGGACAAGTTCTTTACAAGAGCTGTCAAAAATAGATACCCAAACGGTTAGCTCCTTGCATCTGAAAGAAATTTTTGCAGCTTCCAAGTAAGTTCCACTAAAACTCATCAGGACACTACATTTGACTTTAGGCATGGCAATTTATACTTGCTCTACGGGCACCAAATCTGCTCCACCTTGCATGGAGTGGGTTTCCTACCCATCCTGTGGAGTTTTGGGGCAAGTGTAGGCTCTCATTGTAAGGCGAGATGGGTGTGGGTTGAGAATCAACCGCCTCGCCTCGGCCTCGTTCTCTCGCATTATTAATTTATATTAAACTTATATTTAAAAAAATTTAATTTAGTTATTATTTTTATAATTTACTTATTTAAATTATAAATAAATGTAGTGAATGTATGTCTTTTAAATAAATTTTTTTAAGTTATATGAAATTATAGTTGACTTTTAAGATTATGACTGATTATTATATAAATTTAATTAAAATATTCATACATTTTGAGAACCAAAACCCACATAATGGATTATGTTGTATTTTGAAGGGTCAAATTGTATAAAAACCCACTCTTACTTGTCACATTGCCATTCCTATTTGAATTAAACACATTTTATTTGATTATATCACGTTTTACTGATGGCCACTAATAATGTATAATCATGTGATAGATGGTGGAAAGACTTAGGTTTGGCAAAGGATTTGAAGTTTGCTAGAGGTGAGCATATTAAAGGGTACATGAGGCTGATGGCATTCCTCCCGGATCCGCGCTTCTCGGAAGAAAGGATTGAGCTCACAAAACCCGTCTCTAATCTACATAATTTATGATATATTTGACTGTCATGGAAGCATTGGTGAACTCACTCTCTTTACATTTGCTGTCAAGAGGTATTGATATTCTATATGTGTATTCATCACTCATGTCGCAATGTAAAATGAAAAATTCTATGCATTTATTGCATTCTTTGTATATAGATGGGACTGGGCAGCTATGGATGGAGCAATTACCAGACTACATGGAAGTATGCTTCAAGGCTCTTTATGACATTATTAATGAGTTTGCGATCAGGACCCACATCAAGCATGGATGGAATCCCATAGCCTCCTTGATAAAATCGGTACAATCTCACTGAAATTCAAAACATAGTTGGTGAATGAAAGAAAAAACAAAAAGAAAAGAGAGAAAGGGAGAGATTTCATTATACTATATACAAATGCCATGATATCTTTCAACAATTAATTAAGCTTTGCTTGTTACAGTGGGTAAGACTCTTCACTGCCTTCTTGGAAGAAGCAAAAGCAAAATGGTTTGCTTCAGGGCATTTGCCAAATGCAGAGGAGTACTTGAAGAATGCGATACTTATTCTTTTTCATGGGTCTTGGTATAACCAAGGAAACTGTGACTTTAATGGATGACTTTCCAAGCCTTAATTACTTGTGGTATGTCCCTGTAGAAAAAAAAAACGAAAGAAATAAAAGGAACAATAAATATGATCAATGCATTTCTACATAAACATGATCTAATTATATTACATTTATGTTATATCACTATCATACTCCTAAACGCCAGTCAAGTGAAAGTTCTTGAAGCATGGTAAAAAGAACTAACTAAAATTGTGTGCTTAATTAATTTGCAATTTAATTAAAAATAACAATAACAATAATTATAACTGTGACCGCTTCATCACAAGCCTTTAATACCATGTAGGAAACCAATTCTTTCAAAAGTTATATATTGTTAAGTGCAACCAGCGTCACTTGGTTGATTGGAGCAACCACCTAATAAGACTGCAATAATTGATATCTTTGTTAGTTAGATTCTTGATATTTCCATGTCCTTTTATTTTTTTGAAACTTGCACATCATTTGTTTTTTAAATTAAGAGTATTTTTTATAAATTCAACTTATTTAAACTGTTTTATTGGTTTTGTCACCTTAGACTAAATATGATAATAATATTATCTTTCCTATAATATAAAACTCTTAAAAATTGAATCACAATTATCACATCTAAAAATACTTTCAGTTTAATTTAGAGATTTCTTGACTTTGAAAAATCTCTCTTTTATCTATAAACCCAAACATTAGCGAAATTTTAACTGTCCCGAAAAAATAAATTTCTATGTCAATCTGTAGTCCAATTGCGTAGCCTATAATTTGGCACGAGATGTTGCGCTGATGCAACACATTGTCTATGCAGTAAATACTGTAGTAGAAATAACCTTTCTCCGTGCTGGCACGTGTCTGTTTTTGTTTTTCCATAATAAAAATAAGTTATATGACCGTAATCTTTATGAAGAGGAATAATCAGTATGTAGGATTATTATATAAGAGGAGATTCGAGTCCTTGCTATTACGATATCTTCAACTAGTTGAGTCATATGACCGTGGTTTCAAAAGAGAAAACTTAGTTGGAAGTGCAGTTGGTGACATGTACGTCCAAATCAATTATATTATAGCTATTGAAGTTAGTTTTAGAAATTGTAAAATATTTTTAATCAATCGTGTAAATTTTTTTTATATTATTATCTAATCATATAAACTTGTTTAGTATAATATAAGTAATAGATAATATAATATAATTAATATTATATATTTTTATATAATATATAAGTAAAATATTAAATAATATAATATCTAGTCAAAATAATTTTATTTAATATTGATCTTATAATAGATAATGAATAAATTATTTTATCTTATATAATTTTATATAATTAAAATAAAATAAAATTATTTTGATTGAATAAATTATTATTTAATATCTTATATAAATATAAATAACATTAATTATATTATATTATTCATTTTATGTACGTTATATTAAACCAAACCTAAGAACACATCGTTAGAGTGTTAGACTTTAATAATAATTGTTTCAAAAATTAAACTTTTTTTAATAATATATCATTACATAATTGAACGATGATAAGTGATAACAATTGTTTTCAACGTCAGACTCTTTTAATATAACAGGGCATAATTGAATAATGGTATTACATCCTTTTCTAAGACACATTCTTCAGTTATCCTGGTACAAAGTGGCGCTGGCAGTGCTGTGGATATGCCATTTGAACCTAATCGATTGAATAATTCAAGATTTTTACAACTCAAAAAATATGCGCGTAAAGAACATTGTTGATCCGCTGAATCAAGAAAAATGCTATTCATCCCAAAACTTTGCCCGACATTTTGTTGTCCTATCTGTTCGGCATCTTACGTGCAATTTATTTGCCATATCATTATTCTCCTCTTTCCCTCAAATCTAATTCCAGTGTCTTTGCCTTCGTCTTCACATCCTCCAACAACTCATCTTCATCAAGGCTCATTGAAGATTCAATCCCTCTTCCGATATCTAGTTGAACCACCTCCACCGCTCAAGCATCTATGCCAGGGCCCATTAACTCGCCCCCAATAATTGACCCCCGCCACGAGCAGTTGTTCCATCTTCGAGTTCTTCTCCAGCACCAGAAGCTTAGGACTGTTTGAATTGGGTATATGGGTCATGCCTTGATTATCAAAAGCAGACTTGCTGTAACCATTCCAGTGGATCACGCATTAATCAAAAGCATTTGTATTTGCTAATCTAAGAACCACGGCTAATTAGATTCAATATTACTTAAGAATTTCACTTTTATTCACTTTTAGAAGAGAGAAGAAAGAATGATGAAAGATAAAGACAAAGAAATAATATAAAACCAAAAAAAAAAAACAGAAACTCACTTCAGTTATGTTCTTCATCAAGTTGAAAAGTGAAGGATCAAGTTAGAAGAGAGAAGAAAGAATGATGAAAGATAAAGACAAAGAGATTAGGAAAAAAAAAAAAAAGCTCACTTCAGTTATGTTCTCTGTCAAGTTGAAACGTGAAGGATTGCCGTTGCTGAATTTGATTTTGCCGCTGATCAGTACTACGATGTCTATCATTTCGACCTTTTTTTATTTAATTTAAAAATGTTATTAAATAAAATTTAATGACATGTAAATAAATTTTAGATGACCTGCCACCTCACTTGCCATATCACTTGCTACCTCATTCTAGCAACAAAAAGCGAGAAATCTTTCTAGCTCAGTAGCAGTGCTATTATATCAAAGGATAGGGTTATTGACAGTTTTAGTTATCTATTTACACTCCCTTTTAATTATCTATAATTTCTATTACCTTAAATGTCCTTAAGTAAGTGATTTTTTATTTTAAGTCAAATTTCTTTCTATTTTTATTTTTAGTTATATATTTACAATTTTTAATTATAATACCTATTTATTAATACTGTGTTGAGAGAAAAAAAATAAATCATTTTTATAAATTTAAATAAAATATTTTTCATATATATATATATATATATAGAAGCATTGAACTTAACTTTTTTTTTTTTTAGTTTTTCACCAAATAAGATGCCTCCTCCAAGGCCTGAATTTTGATCTTCTCTCTAAAGTGAAACTCACTAATTACTATACTCACATTTGTTGGTAGCATTGAACTTAACTTTGGTATTAAATTCAGAAAAATTGTAAATATAAATATATTAAAATATTTCTTTAATTTTCCTTGTTTTCATTAAATTTAATTATATAAAAATGGTTTGCTTATGGTAAATAATAATAATAAAATAACATCTTTGCTTAAATAAAGAATGAAATAAAAGTAATGAATAAAGAGAAATAGTGGAATAGATTGAACGAAAAAAAAAAACAGAAAGAGAGTAAGAGGAAAAATAATTTATTTTCTTCTTTTTGGTTTGACAGTGATGAACTTTAACTAATATTATTTATTACTTATTTTAAATTTATATAATAGATAATTAAATTAAATTGTAAATAGTATATTTTCTACCACAACTTTTAAATGCTTAACAACAAATTAACATAGAATGATAATTTTTAATTAAATGAGATTATAATTATATCCGAACAAAATGTTTATAATTGTTAAGATTTTAATTTAAGCCCACAAAATTTGATTTTGAAATTTACAACTTATCTCTTATACCTCTTTTTTTTTTATAAATTCTAATTTTGAATAATTTAGCTAATTTATATAATTAAAAAAATTATGTAAATTTTTTAAAAATTCCTAATTTGAGTGTAAAAATCATAAATAAAAAACTGAAATAAATACTTAATTATATTTCCTATTTTATATCAATGAAGCTATGTATGAAGTAATAAACTATGAAATTAAATATAAACTTTAAAATTTAATATGAAGTTATTAAATATAGAATTAAATATGAAATTCAAAATTGAGAAATATAAAAAAAGACTAGTATGAAAATATGATAACTAATAATTAAACATAATTATTGAATTGATATAAAATTAAATTTATAATTAATGAAAATCTAATATATACCTTTGAAAAATTTTACAGAAAAAGAAGACTACATAAAAAGTTAATGAACAGAAAAAGAAGTCTCTATGAATGAAAAAAAGTTTTTAGGGTCCACAACTTATAATTAAGAATTGATTTTGAAATTTATAACTTACCTCTTATACATCTTGTTTTAATATATTTTAATTTTGAATAATTTAGCTAATTTATGTAATTAAAAATAGGCTGCACAAATTTAAAAAATAAATCCTAATTTGAGTGAAAAAATCATAAATAAAAAACTGAAAAAAATTTCTAATTATATTCCCTATTATACATCAATCAAATTATATGTGCAGTAATTAAATATAAAATTTAAAATAAAAATATGATAATTAATGATTAGATACAATCATTGAATTGATGTAAAATTAAATTCATAATTAATGAAAATCTAGTAAATACTTTTAAAAAAAAATTGAGAGAAAAAATATTACATAAAAAGTTATTGAACTGAAAAAGAAATTTCTATGAGAGAAAAAAATTTTCTATTACTTTTATTATTATAATAAATAATAGATAATTAAATTAAATTATAAATAGTATATTGCCCCACATAACTTTTAAATGCTTAACAACTAATTAGTATAAAGTAATGATTTTTAATTAAATGAGATTATTCTGAATAAAGTGTTTATATATATTAAGATTTAAATTCAGATTCATAACTTGTAATTAAGATTTGACTTTAAAATTTACAATTTACCTCTTACACTTCTTGTTTTACTAAATTTCAATTTTAGATAATTTATTTAATATTCGTAATTAAAATCTAACCAAATTCTGCTACCGAAAAAAAAAATTAGAAGCTTACCAAATTATAAGATTACACATTAATATCTTACCAAATTATGCTACCAAAGAAAAAAATCATATTTTTTAAATCCTAGAAGTGAAACTCCATAATCATATTCTCCCTCACGCTACTCTACTATTTCGCTCTTTCCTTTTCATTCGTTTTTCCATAATCTACATGCTGCTAACTTTTTCTGCCTATATATATTACTAACGAAATGCAATATTTGCCTCGTCCCAAAAGTGTGCATCAGCCATAGAAGTCTCTCTAGTCTGCACTTCAAAATGGCAACCTTATACCATGTTTCCTTTATCCTTGCTCTTGTATCTGCCATCTTCTGCAGTGCATCTGTTGCCATGGCCAGGTTTCAAGCGAACCAAGCCACGACGATCAACATTGACAGCAACGCAAAAATTGCAATTGAGATCCACATTGCATTGCCTCAGGAAGCATTGCCGGTGAACTTCCAATGCAGCTCTGGAAACTTCCAGGTAGGGCCGGGACAAGATCATCAATGGAACGCTGACGCTTTCAGTATTGACTCCTGTCACGTACAATGGGGTCACTCTGTGGCTTCTTTCAATGCGTTCGAGCCCGACATTGACAGTGGCCACATCAATGTCTTTTGGTTGGCGAAACTCGATGGTTTCTTTCATAGTTGGGACAAGTTGAACTGGGAGAAAAAGGCTTCTTGGATCCATTGAACCCAAGGATTGCTGCTACTTATGTATACACAAGGTTAATGACGCATTAAGCTCAATGATGTTGTTATTTTCTGCGCGATTATGTTCATGAACCTATAAATTTGTAGCAATGATCAATAAAATTATGGAATCAGATCTATTCCCTTGCGTTGTTGTTCTGTTTTTTTTTTTTTTTTTTTTTAACCTTTCTATGGTTTGAAAGTTCTCTCATAGCGCAAGTATGTTCCCAGTTCCCTCACCAGGTTGAATCCTGTCAAGTGTGGTATGGGGCTATTCGAGGGCTTCTTTCAATGCGTTCGAGCCTGACACTGACACAAGCCATACCATCATCTATTGGATAGCAAAACTATGATGGTTTCTTTCATAGTTGGGATAACGTGAGCTGTGCCAAAAAGGCTGTTTCGAACAACGGAGCACTAACGATGCTATTAGTACTGTAGATTGATGGTGCATTAGGCACAATAATAGTCTTACTTTGCGAGCGACTATATATAGGGTGCCCCTTGTAATTTCAGCAAATTTCACATTTTATACCTAAAGTTTATTTTATGATAAATAACCCTTAACATTTGGTTAAAAGCATAAAAGGTAAGTTTATTCTTAATTTTGAAGGATAGTTAACATGTGCACTTCACGTGAAGTATTTCTATATTTAGATAATGTTTCTTTTTAACTATTATACTTTTAACCAAACATTTAGGAGTTATGTGTCATAAAATGTTATGTATAAAATACGAAATTTAATGAAACTACGAGGTAATATGTATTTTATCCTTATATATATAATCCTAAATATTATCTTAAATATTAGATGAGATTAAATTTATTTTAATTTTTTTAATATTTAATTTTGATTCATTATCAGTGTAAAATTTTTTTATACTATCATTTAATTACATATTTTTAAATCATTAAAAGAGATTGACTTTTTAAGTAGTTGTTATCCTAATCATTAATCAAATTCTTTTAATGATTTGATAAAAAATAATTGAATAATAGGATTTTTTTTTAGAAATTATTATTTTTATATATTATAATAAATAATTAAATTAAATTGTAAATAGTATATTTTTCACAACAACATTTAAATGCTTATCAACTAATTAGCATACAATGATAATTTTTAATTAAATAAGATTATAATTTGATTTGAACAAAATGTTTATAATTTTTAAGATTTGAGTTTAGCAACTTGTGATTAATATTTGACTTTAAAATTTACAACTTGCCCTTTATACTTCTTGTTTTAATAAATTTTAACTTTGAATAATTTAGCTCATTTACATAATTAACAAAAAAAAAAGCTACATAATTTTTTTTAAAAAAATTAATTTGAGTGAAAAAAATAAAAAAAACTGAAAAAATCTCGAATTATATTTCCTATTTTACATCAATCAAATTACATGTGGAGTAATTAAATATAAAATTTAAAATAAAAATATGATAACTAATAATTAGATGAAATCATTAAAATTAAATTTATAATTAATGAAAATCTAGCATGCTACAGTTTTTATAAACTCTAAAATACTCGAAAGTATACGAATTATATAAGCGAATACGAAGTCGATCGATCCTATAGAGACTTTAAGTTAAGTTTTAGGTATTGATAAATTTTTCTAATTTAGTTAGACAAAAACAATTCAAAGTCTAAAATTAAAAATGCAAAAAATTAGATAACTCAAAATAAAAATAAAAATTAATAAACGCAATAAAATAAATTAGGAACTTAACCAAATGTAAATTGACTAAGGATCAGAATCTACCAAGATTTGTTTTAATATCAACTATATTGGATATTATTCTCAGATAATTATCTTATGAACATCTAGCAGCTAATCATGTGTTCACAAAAAATATATCGATTAATTCCTAAAAATCATAATCAATTATATGATTTATTTACCTAATCAACAATAAACTACCAAATTATCAATTGTAGTCCTATATAGAAATTATAATTGATATTCAACAATTACTGTTAATACTTAGATAGTAAGAACAAACTCAAAACATGATAAATGCATAACTGAACTTATCTAAAATTTTATTCAAACTAACTGATAAGAAAATAAAATAATAAACATAAGATATCTAAAATTGATTAATAATAATCTAACACAATTTCTGCTAAAAATCAATAAGATTTTATCATTACCTTAGCAAATGAATCTAAAGAAACATACATAGTTTAAAAAATAACATCTCCTTAATCCTCGTTCTTTTGCATGATTTGGTACCTTCTCGTACCATATTCCGTTGCACTCCGAAGTCCTATGGCTCGCTCTCCATTTTGGTTCTCTTTTTATAATAACATTGGTTGTCTCCTTACTCAAGTAAGTGAACATAGGTCACGACTCTATATCTAAGGCAATATATTTACTTAATCCTGGGATATCTTTTGGATTGTGTATTCTATCAGTATCATATTTGCTCTAAATCTCTAATATTTAATTAGTGTCAAATCTACTTCAAATCTTTAGTATCATCTTCAAATCTATTTGAAATCTTTAATATTCTGTAAGATATCATAATTAATTAAAATCAACATCTTTTAAGAAAAATAATCAATAATGTCATAAATTTATTAAAATTAATTTAATTCAAGACATAATAAAGCTTATTTTTTTAGATGAAAAAAAAGAAATTTGTGACTATTATCATCAAGGTTCTGAAAATCGAATCGGTCATTGAACTGGTCGAGGTACTGATTTAAGGTTCAATGGTCAAATCGTGGTCAAACCAGAATACAATTAAATATATATTTATATATATATATTAATAAAATAAATAAAAATTATAAAAATATAATATAAATCAATAATAAAATTATTTAAAACATAAAAATGTATTACACAAAACACTGTATCAATTACTAAAACAAAAGCGAGAAAGTTTAAACGGTCTTAGCCTTATTAGTTAGTAGCCTTGAATAAAACAGGGAAGAAAATAAAATGTTAGGATACGAAATGTAGATGTAGATAAAATTATTTAGATAATGAGATCATCATTTCTCATCCCTTTCTTTCCTCCCAACCCAAATAAAAATTTTACTGTCTCACTCTGACTCAGCAGTCACGACGCGCCAACTCCCCCAACACGCTTCCTTCCTTCCTTTTCCTCCAACAACAATTTCAAAACCCTCTTTTATTTTATTTAATTATTTTATTAATTAATTAGCCCAAAATCTCTTCTTTCTTAAAATCTCCCAATTTCAAAACCTTCCTTCTGCGACGCCGACGACTGCACTTCTGCTTCTAGCCTTCTACTGTCTACGGAATATCGGAACCAGTGCTAGTTAAGCAGAACCGATCCGATCGGATCCGGCATTCCGATGACGCCAGCCAGCCACCTCGAACAAGCACGCTTCCCCGGTGACGAGACGCGACCTGAACGGCTCGACCGTGTTATCCCAAACCCAGCCATGTACCTTTTCTCTTTCATCTCACCGCTCCTCTCTCTCTCTCTTCACCTTTCTCTCTCCTCCAACCCCAATTCTGACCAACCCACACCCTAATCGCCGTTCTCCGATGCTCGATTTATTCGATTCTCCCACTTCGTCGGGGAGGCGACCGATTCGCTGGTTGAAACCCGCGACCGATGCCCGCGGCACCAACATTGTTTTGCTTTTTTTTGGTAAAATTCAAAGCAAAACGACGTCGTTTCGCTTACAGAAATTCCAACAAAAAAAAAGATCAGAACCGCGCAACCGTACGGACCGGGGCTGGTTTCACCGGTTTGAGACCGGTTCACCGGTTTTTGACCCCACCAATTCTGGGAGATAACCCAAACCGGTGAGAAAACCGGTTCCTAGTCCGACCGGTTGAACCGGCCGGTCCGGTCCGGTTTTTAGAACCCTGATTATCATAATAGATATCTTTAAGAAATTTTTGAAAAAAAAAAAAGCTACATGAAAAGTTGTTGAACGGAAAAGAAATATCTATGAAAGAAATTTTTTTTTTAAAGGACGTTATTACTTTTATATATTATAATAGAGAATAGATAATAAATAATTAAATTAAATTATAAATAATATATTTCCTATCACAACTTTTAAATGCTTAGTAACTAATTACCATAGAGTGACAATTTTTAATTCAATGAAATTATAATTTGATCTAACAAAATATTTATAATTGTTAAGATTTAAATTCAAGTTCACAATTTGTGATTAAGATTTGACTTTGAAATTTATAACTTACCTCTTATACTTCTTGTTTTAATAAATTTTAACTTTGAATAAAATTTATTTAATTTACGAAATTAAAATCCAACCAAATTCTGCTACCAAAAATGAATTATAAGATTAGACATTAATGTCTTACCAAATTATGCTACCCAAAAAAATAAAAAATAAAATCATATTTTTTAAATCCTAGAAGTGAAACTCCATAATCATATTCTCCCTCGCGCTACTCTCTACTATTTCGCTCTTTCCTTTTCTTTCGTTTTTCCATAATCTACGTGCTGCTAACTTTTTCTGCCTATATATATTAGTAACGAAATGCAATATTTGCCTCGTCCCAAAAGTGTGCATCAGCCATAGAAGTCTCTCTAGTCTGCACTTCAAAATGGCAACCTTATACCATGTTTCCCTCTTCCTTGCTCTTGCATCTGCCATCTTCTGCAGCGCATCTGTTGCCATGGCCAGGTTTCAAGCGAACCAAGCCCCGACGAACAACATTAACAGCGCAGCAGAAATTGCAATTCAGATGCACAGTGCGTTGCGCAATGCATCATTGCCGGTGAACTTCCAATGCAGCTCTGGAAACTTCGAGTTAAAGTCGGGACAAGATTATCAATGGAACGTTAACGCTTTGATTATTGACACCTGTTACGCAAAATGGGAACACTCCGTGGCTGTTTTCTATGCGTTCGAGCCCGACACTGACGTAGGCCACACCAAAGTCTTTTGGTTGGCGAAACTCGATGGTTTGTTTCATAGTTGGGACAATGTGAACTGGGAGAAAAAGGCTTCTTGGATCCATTGACCCGAAGATTGCTGCTACTCATGTATACACAAGGTTAATGACGCATTAAGATCAATGATGTTGTTATTTTCTGCGCGATTATGTTCATGAACCTATAAATTTGTAGCATTGATCAATAAAATTATAGAATCAGATCCATTCCCTTGCGTTGTTGTTCTGTTTTGTTTTTAACCTTTCTATGGTTTAAAAGTTTTCTCTCATAGTGCGAGTATGTTCCCAGTTCGCACTCACCAGGTTGAATCCTGTCAAGTGTGGTATGAGGCCATTCGAGGGCTTCTTTCAATGCTTTCGAACCTGACGCTGACACAAGCCATACCATCATCTATTGGATAGCAAAACTATGATGGTTTCTTTCATAGTTGGGACAACGTGAACTGGGGCAAAAAGGCTGATTCGAACAACTGAAAACTAACGATGCTATTAGTACTGTAGATTGATGGTGCATTAAGCACAATAGTAGTCTTACTTTGCGAGTGACTATATATGGGGTACCCTTTCTGGTTTCAGCATAAATATTTTTTGATAAATAACCCTTAATATTTGGTTAAAAGTGTAAAAATTAAATTTATCTTTAGTTTTAAGAGAACAGTTGACATGTGTGCTTCACGTAAAGCATCTTCTATATTTCGATAATTTTTATTTTAACTTTTATACTTTCAACTAAATATTTGTGAGTTATGTCTCATAAAATGTTATGTATAAAACGTGAAATTTGTTAAAACTACGGGGTAATTTTACCCTTATATATATAATCCTAAATATTAGATGAGATTAGATTCATTCTTAATTTTTTAAGATTTAATTTTGATTTATTGTCAGTATAAAATTTGTTTATACTGTCATTCATCACATATATCTAGAGCATTAAATGAAATTAATTTTTTATGTAGTTGTTATACTAATCATTAATCAAATTCTTTTATGATTTGATAAAAAAATTATTGGACAATAGTAATACTGACAGTGAATCAAAATTAAATTATTTTTTTTTAAAGATATGTAACATCAAATTAGTCATTTAAAAATTTTAAATGACATCAAAATGATCATTTAAAAACATTTGACATCAAATTAGTCTTTTAAAGATATATGACATCAAATTAGTCATTCGAAAAGACTATTTTGATATCACTTTAAATTTTTAGAAAACTAATTTGATATCACATATCTTTGAATAATTAAATTGATGTCAAGTAAATTTTTAAAGAATTAAAATAATAATTTAATCATATAATAATTAGAAAATAAAAAAGTCTAACGTGTCAAACAAGGTGATGTTAATGACTAAAAATAAAGGCCTCAACTTAAATTTATACCAATCAAGGAATTTCCGTTCTTCACTTAGAGTTATTTCTAGGAAAATATTATTTAGTAAAAGTTTTCTTATATTTTTTAAATCTTAAATAAATAAATAATTTTTATTATTTAATTTTATCCAACAATCCTCCTTAATTTTAACTAAATTTTACAAAAAATTCTGACCATTTTTACTTTTTTTAGTTACGTAGTATTACTCTTGTTTCTAAAGCCAACTCTATGTGGCTGGTGCCATGCCTTGGAGTATTGTTCTAGACAATTTTTTTTCTTATTTTGCTGTCAGTTTTAATAACTCCCTCTTATCGTAAAAAGTGAGATAAATGAATCTTGATTATTATATTTTAAATGAATGATCATGATTAGAACAAAAAGTCTTATAATTTTTTAAAGTGATCATGTCAGTATTAAACAAGATCTAATCTTAATCATTTATGTATAGTTTAATAGTTGAAATTTACTCCTTTCAAAAAATATAGTAACTAATAATTAGATGTAATCATTGAAATGATATATAATTAAATTCAAACCAAAATCTAGTACATACCTTATAAAAAAAATTTGGAGAAAAAGAAGACTGCATAAAAAGTTGTTAAGCGGAAAAAGAAATCTTTATAAGCAGAATTTTTTTTTCGAGATTATTACTTTTATATATTATACCATAACAACTTTTAAATGTTTATCAACTAATTAGTATACAGTGATAATTTTTAATTAAATGACATTATAATTTTGTTTGAATAAGATTTTTATAATTGAAAAAATCTCTAATTATATTCTCTCTTTTACATCAATCAAGCTATGTGTGGAGTAATTAAATATATAATTAAATATAAAATTTAAAACTTAATATATAGTTATTAAATATAGAGTTAAATATGAAATTCAAAATTGAGATATATAAAAAAAAGACCATTATAAAAATATGGTAACTAATAATTAAACGTAATTATTGAATTGATATAAAATTAAATTCATAATTAATAAAGATCTAGTACATATCTTTAAGAAAATTTTGGGAAAAAGAATAATGTATAAAAAGTTATTGAGCGGAAAAAGAAGTCTCTATGAGCGAAAAAAAGTTTTTAAGGTCCACAACTTGTGATTAAGATTTGACTTTGAAATTTACAACTTAACTCTTATACTTCTTATTTTAATAAATTTTAATTTGAATAATTTACAACACAATTTTTTTTAAAAAATCCTAATTTGAGTGAAAAAATCATAAATAAAAAAACTGAAAAATCTATAACTATATTCCCTATTATACATCAATCAAACTACATGTGGAGTAATTAAATATAAAATTTAAAATAAAAAATAATAATTAATTATTAGACGCAATCATTAAAATTAAATTCATAATTAATGAAAATTTAGTATGTTGCGACTTTTACAAATTCTAAAATATTCGCAAGTGCATGAATCATATAATAATATAGTCTAATAAATACGAAATGGCTCCCACAAAGACTGAGTTAAGTTTTAGGTATTAATAAATTTTTCTAATTTAGTTAGACAAATACAATTCAAACACTAAAATTAAAAAAGCAAAAAATTAAATAACTCAAAACAAAAATAAAAATTAATAAATGTAATAAAACAAATTGAGAACTTAACTAAATGCAAATTTATTAAGGATCAGAATCTATCAAGATTAATTTTAACATTTATTATATCCGATATTATTCTCAGATAATTATTTTATGAACATCTAGCAGCAAATATTATATCCACGGAAAATATATGGATTAATTCTTAAAAATCATAATTAATTATATGTTTTATTTATCTAATCAACAGTAAACTATCAAATTATCAACTGTATCCTTATATAGAAATTACAATTGATATTCAACAATTACCGTTAACGCTCAGATAGTAAGAGCAAACTCAAAGCATAGGAAAATCATGATTGAACTCATATAAAACTTTATTCAAACTAATTGATAAGGAATTAAAATAATAAATATTAACATATCTAAAATTGAGTAATAATAATCTAACACAATTTCTGCTAAAATCAACAAGGTTTCATCATCACCTTAACAAATGAATATAAAGAAACATACAGGATTTAAAAAATAACATCTCCTTAATCCCCGTTCTTTTGCATGGTGTGGTACCTTCTCATACCATATTCATCATTGTGCTCCAAAGCCTCTTGGGTCGCTCTTTTTTCACTTCTCTTTTAATAGTAATGTTGGTTATCTCCTTACTCAAGTAAGTGACAGTTGGACCTCCAAATCTAAGGTAATATTTTTACATAATCCTGGGATATTTTTTGGATTGTATATTATATCAGTACCTTATTTGTTCTAAATCTCTAATATCTAACTAAATTAGTGTCAAATCTACTTCAAGTCTTTAGTATCATCATTAAATTTGTTTCAAATCTTTAATGTTATGTAAAATATCACAATTAATTAAAATCAGCATCTTTTAAAAAAAATAATAATGTCACAAATTTATTAAAATTAATTTAATTCAAGACATAATAAAAGCCTATTGTTTAGATAAAAAAATAAGAAATTTGAGGCTATTATCATAATAGATATCTTTAAGAAATTTTTGAAAAAAACTAAGACTGTATGAAAAGTTATTGAGCGAGAAAAAGAAATATTTACAGAGAGGAAATTTTTTTTTAAAGGACACAATTACTTTTATATATTATAATAGATAATAGATAATAGATAATAAATAATTAAATTAAATTATAAATAATATATTTCCTACCACAACTTTTAAATACTTAACTAATTAGTATAAAGTAATAATTTTTAATTAAATGAGATTATAATTTCATCCGAATAAAATACTTATAATTGTTAAGATTTAAATTCAGGTCCACAACTTGTGATTAAGATTTGATTTTAAAATTTATAACTTACCTTTTATACTTTTTATTTTAATAAATTTTAGCTTTGAATAATTTAGTTAATTTATGTAATTAAAATCTAACCAAATTCTGCTGCCAAAAAAAATTATAAGATTACCAAATTATAAGATTACACATTAATGTCTTACCAAATTATGCTACCCAAAAAAATAAAAAAAATCATATTTTTTAAATCCTAGAAGTGAAACTCAATAATCATTTTCTCCCTCGTGCTACTCTCTACTATTTCGCTCTTTCCTTTTTTCTTTCGTTTTTCCATAATCTACGTGCTGCTAACTTTTTCTGCCTATATATATTACTAACGAAATGCAATATTTGCCTCGACCCAAAAGTGTGCATCAGCCATAGAAGTCTCTCTAGTCTGCACTTCAAAATGGCAACCTTATACCGTGTTTCCCTCTTCCTTGCTCTTGCATCTGCCATCTTCTGCAGCGCATCTGTTGCCATGGCCAGGTTTCAAGCGAACCAAGCCCCGACGAACAACATTAACAGCGCAGCAGAAATTGCAATTCAGATGCACAGTGCGTTGCGTAATGCATCATTGCCGGTGAACTTCCAATGCAGCTCTGGAAACTTCGAGTTAAAGTCGGGACAAGATTATCAATGGAACGTTAACGCTTTGATTATTGACACCTGTTACGCAAAATGGGAACACTCCGTGGCTTTTTTCTATGCGTTCGACCCCGACACTGACGTAGGCCACCCCAAAGTCTTTTGGTTGGCGAAACTCGATGGTTTGTTTCATAGTTGGGACAATGTGAACTGGGAGAAAAAGGCTTCTTGGATCCATTGAACCCGAAGATTGCGGCTACTCATGTATACGTAAGGTTCATGAAGCAATAAGCTCAATGATGTTGTTATTTTCTGCGCGATTTTATTCATGAACCTATAAATTTGTAGCATCGATCAATAAAATTACGGAATCAGATTTATTGCCTTGCGTTGTTAGCCTTTTTTTTTTTTTTTTTGGACCTTCCTATGGTTTGAAAGTTGTTCCCAGTTCCCACTGACCAGGTTGAATCCTGTCAAGTGTGGTATGGGGCCATTCGAGGGCTTCTTCCAATGCGTTCGAGCCTGACACTGACACAAGCCATACCATCATCTATTGGATAGCAAAACTATGATGGTTTCTTTCATAGTTTGGACAACGTGAACTGTGCCAAAAAGGCTGATTGGAACCAAGGTTCTGAAAACCGGACCGGTCACTGAACCGGTCGAAGTACTGATTCAAGGGTCAATGGTCGAACCGTGGTTGAACCGTGGTCGAACCGGTCACTGGCTGCAGTGCTCACTGGCTGCGATGCTGAGAGTCGGAGGATGTGATACTGAGAGCCGGAGGCTACGAACGCTGGCACTGCTGGTTGGGGTACGCCGGATCTGCGGTGGGGAGGCGGAGCTGACTGCGGTGCTAGCTGCGATGCTGACTACAGTGCTCGCTGGCTGCGATGCTGGCTGTAGTGCTCGCTGGCTGCGATGTTGAGAGTCGGAGGCTGATATGCTGAGAGCCGGAGGCTGCGATGCTGCGGTGCTGCGATGTGGAACGACCGAACGAAAGCTAGCTGCTGCCGAGGGTTTCAAATTTCGACCGCTTCAATAATACGACGTCGTCGAGCAATTTTTTTTTTGTAAACTATGGAACGAAACGACGTCGTTTCAACTAATAGGCTAAAAAAAAAAAAAAAGAACCGGCAACCCGTACGTCCCGGTACCGGGTTGACCGGTTTGACAGGTTTGGAATCGATTCACCAGTTTTTGACCGGTTTTTGAACTCACCGGTTTTGATAGTCAACCGGACCGGCGATGGAACCGGTTCCCGGTCCGACCGGTTGATCCGGTCCGGTTTTCAGAACACTAATTGGAACAACTGAACACTAACGATGCTATTAGTACAGTAGATGTATATTTGGTTAAAGAATATTTTTTAAAGCGTATGATTTGGTTAAAGAATATTTTTTAAAAAAATTATGTTTTTTTTAAATTCTTTCTATAAAATTTTAATTATATTTTATTTTGATAATACAATAAATTAATCTAAACATAAAGTAAATTGATGGTGTATTAAGCACAATAATAATATTATTTTGTGACAATAAATAGGGTACCATTTGTAGTTTTAGCAAATTTCACACTTCATATATTAAGTTTATTTTGCAACAAATAATCCCATAACGTTTGGTTAAAAGTGTAAAAGTTAATTTTACTGTTAGTTTTAATGACAATTACTATGTGTGTCTCACATAGAAGCATTTTTAATGTTTACATAACATTTATTTTGTAACATATAACCCCTTTGGTAAAGAGTTACTTATGAAACGTAAAATTTGCTAAAACTTCAGGAATAATCGGTATTTTATCCTTATATATATAATCCTAAATATTAGATGGGACTAAATTTATTCCCATTTTTTTTATCCTTTTTCCTTTTAATATAATAATTACTAAATAAAAAAGTCCAACATGTCAAACAAGGTGGTCCAAATTGACTACATAAAAAGTAAAGGTCTCAACTTAAATTTACACCAATCAAGGAATTTCCGTTCTTCAGTTGCAGTGCCAACAGAGAGTACTAGTTTGACCAGTTTATTCTTAGGAGGCCGTGGAAGGCACAAAATGATCTTCTGTTTAACAAAATGCTATGGGATCCTCCTGATATTGTTTCTAAAAAGTCTATGTGGCTGGTGCCAGGCCTTGGAGTATTGTTCTTGACAATCTTTCTTCTTATTTTGCCGTCAGTTTTAGTAATTCCCTCGTTTTTTCATCAATGAAATCCCCTATCTACTTTTGGGGTAAAACAATAAATACATAACTATGACCAAATCTATATAGTATTCAAGAAACCCGAGAAAAATCCAAGGGTAACTAGGAGTATTCATGACCGAATCAAATCGATCTAAATCAAAAAAATTAAACTGAAAATCAAATAAAATTAAAATTAATTAATTTTGTTTAGTTCTCTTTTTATACACACCGATAGATTTGATTTAGTATTTAGTTCTCATTTATAAAATCAAATCAAACCAAATCAAATTAATGTCATATATATATATATATATATATAATTACATACTTAAAATTAAATTTTAATTTATTATTATTTTTACATAAATATTTAAGTCCATTTATTATTTATATCTATTTAATTATATTTTTATTAATATTTTTTAGATAATTTGTTATTAATTGAGTTATGAAAAGAAAAAAAGTTTAGTTGGACAAAATTTTTTTAAGAAAAAAAGGATTTAAGCAAAAACCAATTGAACTATTTTAATTAGTTTGGTTCAGTTTGGTTAGATTCTCCAATTAAAATAAAACTAGTTGGTTCTCAATATAAAAAACCGATTGGTTTGATTCGGATGACTTTCCTCTTCAAAACTAATCCAAACCAAACCGCGATCACCCGTAAGGGAGACCAAGACACACACTGCTAAAGACAAGTTCACGGAAGTAAGAAGAAATTCATGTAGGGGGAAGAGTTTAACAACTTATATGTAATCACCAAACAAGATCATAAAAGAACCAGTGCAATCAGACTGCAAATGCCAATTTCAAGCAATCAATTACCAAGCTCACAATGCCAAACAAAATCCATGCTTGATGGCAATTGCCAATTCGCCATTATGTCAAAAGGATTTAAAGTGCAAGAGTAACAGACACAACAGAAAAGAAAAAACATGCTACTCTACTTATGGCAAATTTAGCTTATAGCGACAGTAGCGATTGGTTTTCCCAAATTCCACAATCTCCTTTGCCTCTGAAATCATGGACTTTTTCACCAGTTCATCCACCACAAGCTGCAGAAATGATGCATCAACAAGGCACCGACTTTTGAAGATCTCCTTGGACAGCTCAATAGCTGTCTCCAAATCATCTTTCTTACACAGGAAGGGAAGAAGAGTAGTAAACGTTGTCTTATCAGGGTCATAATCAGTGTTTGCTATTTCACTGTACCACTTCTTAGCTTCACCCAAATTCTTCTCCTTAACAAAACCTTTAATCAAAGCATTGATGCTAAACAGGTCAGGCTTGACGCCCTCCTTCCTCATTTTCTCAAACAACTCAACAGCTTCTTTCGTTTTCTTCTCCGCAGCCATTCCCATCAACCTAGCATTGTAACTCCTGATATCAGGGATAATGTTTTTCCCATCCATTTGGCTCCATATTTTCTCACCATCGGAAAAACGACCCCTAGAAAATAACCCATCCAACAGCGTATTGAAAGTTATCAAATCGGGGTTCACGCCTTTCTTCTCCATCTCCTCAAGCATGGACATTGCAGAATCAAAAGACCCCATCTCACAGAATGCCTTGATGACTGTATTATAAGACACCAAATCGGGTTCAATGGACAGCTTCGCTGGAAGCTCCTTGAAAAGGCGATCTACCGCACGGAACTTTCCGGAGTGCAAATAAGCAGCCAAAAGGGCGTTCAGAGACAGCACAGTGCGCGCACAATTCCTGTCAGGCATTTCGTTGAACATCTTGTGTGCATATCGAAACATACCCGATTTGCCATACAGGGTTATGAGGCGGGCGGAGAAGCCTTCTTTGGCAATGTCACTGTACTTTTTCTGGTCTTCCAAGAGCTCACGGACCAATTGGAAGCGCTTGGCATGGGCAAGGCGACGAACCGTGACTTCGTAAATGCCATGTTTGGTTCGGAAACGTTCGAGCTCGGAAGCTTTCTTGAACTTGTCGACGAGGCGCTTGAGGGAGCGCTCCTTGAAGAGGTCCTGCGACAATGACTTGATGGTGGTGGTGGTGGTGGTGGACTGAGTGGAGGTACAGAAGTTGCGGTGGAGAACGCGATACATGGTGTTTTTCTGTACTAAACCTTGTAGCACTCCGTGTCGGCAAGGGTTTTGCAGGATTAAGTTATGGTTGTCTTTGTAGTTATTAACATATATTCAAATTAGGTTTCGTTCCTCTGAGGTTTATTTTAGGAAATATTTGGTACGAGGTAAAAATAAAGATAAACTTTTTATGAATGATCGAGGAATTATAACCTTGATAAAAAAATTTAATAAAATATATTTTAATAATTTTATAATTTATTATATATATATATATATTATCACGATTTTAATTATTAATTTTTTATTAATAATTATAATTTTTTATTTATTTTAAAATAAATTTTTTATTTTAAAATAGTTAAAATCATTCAAATTATTATATTAAATGATAACATCTGTTGTTATTTTACTATTTAACAAAATAATTTAAATTAAAATTTATCATGAGTATATTGTCAAATGTAATTCATAAATTAAATTATTAAAATAAATTAATTAATCAATGAGAATTTAGCTCAACTTACAAAATTGAATTGCATATTCTCAAAATCTGAGTTTGAATTAGTAGGCAATAAGTTACTAATGAAACTCAATTGATAAGATAAAGCTACCTCAACATATTCGAGCTATTGATTTTATTTTTTATTTTTATTAAAAATAAATATGACAATAATTACTTTAAAAAATCAAAATTTTGATAATATGTCAAAATATAATTAAATGTTGATATACTAAAATTAAGAAATTATTATATAACTATAATTTTTTGCCATAATTTTTAAAGTGATTTGTTAAGTTTATTGATTCTTTAATAGGTAAGTGATTTTTCTCAGTTCATTTCATTTAACAATCACTCTTAAATCTATCTAAATTTTGTAAAAAATTCTAACTATTTTTTTATCGCTGTGTAGTGTTACTTCTAAAAATAATTCAAAATTATATTTTTACAAAAGTTTGAAAACTGTTTTCCGCAAGGGCATCAAATATCTATGCTCTAACAACCTCATTCAATTGTGCGTTTGCAGTCAACAAGGCCAACTGCTGCCACAAGGCCTTACAAACCACACAAAAATGCAGAATAAAGTTTTACTCTATTGTGCACAACAGCACAAACAGCACAAAGCCACAATCAAATATTATTTAAAATAACATTTACTTTCTGTTTGCTAATTTCTGTATACCTTCGTAGACAGCTCAAATGAAAAAAAAAAAAAAGTATACAAAGAATGAAAAATATCAAATTGTTCAGAAAACTGAGATAAAGTAAGCATTTTCACTTCCAGCATATTTACTACTATGAAATGTGGAATAAGTGAAAAGCCACTAATCCGCATTAATTCATCAACCGCAATTGGAGTTAAAACTTTTATGATGTGGTGGTAAATTTATCTTATCAAACCCTCCATTATGCAGAACGAGGTTAGGAAGGACTTCACTTAGGTTGCATATTAATTTTTTTAAAAAAAATCAATTTGATTTCTAATTGCATTTTTATAACAGAACAGCCATCATTTATAATCACATCTGTTTTATGTTATGAAGATTCCAACTTGTAACAGTCACACTTAAATGGCCAAAACTGGAATATCTCTCTCTCTCTCATAGGAAACACAATAACTTGGGACCAAAGAAAAGCCCCTCAAAACACATCAATGTCTTTCTCTCTCTGGCATGATGCCTTTGTGAGCAGCACTTATATAGCCACCACTCCTCAATTTTAAGTCTTCAAGTATCTTTCTTCTATTCCTGTTTCTCCTTTCCCCTAAGACCCATTTTTCCAGATATGGGGCTTGTAGATGAAGACGGGCTATATGTTTCTCTAGATGAGTTAGGTTTTAATGCTGAAAATGTTAGCAACAGGGGAAGGATGGGTAGGAAGAAGAACTATGATGATGACACAAGAGTGTACAAATCCAAGAACCTTGAGACGGAAAGGAAGAGGAGGGAGAAGCTTAGTACCAGGCTTTTGATGCTGCGGTCATTAGTACCCATCATCACAAATGCAACCACCGCAACCCTCACTTCCTTTTACAGTCCTTCTTTATTTATTAATTTATTCAGCATTCATTTTCTTAGAGTGGTTTGTTTTAAAAATACAATAAATGATGGAATGGAAACTGATTATGAATCCTAATTTTGGTTTCAGATGAATAAAGCAACCATTGTTGAGGATGCTATCACTTACATCAAGAAGCTGCAAGACAAAGTCCAGAAGTCTCAGCCAAGAGCTTCACGAAATGGAAGCAACATCAGAGGAAATAGCAGAGCCAAAGATAGATGAAATTGATGCAGCAGAAGAGATGAAGAAATGGGGGATACAGGTTATCAACAAGATCCTTTCTTTAATTAAATAGATGAATCTCCTCTATAACTGTAATTAGTAATCTTGCTGCAGTTACTTTCTACAGTCAGAGGTCAGGGTGACACAAATTGATGGGAATAAACTCTGGGTCAAGATCATCATTGAGAAGAAGAGGGGAAGATTCAAGAAATTGATGGAGGCCATGAATATTTTTGGCATTGAGCTCGTAGACACCAATGTTACAACCACAAAAGGAGCATTTCTGATTACAACCTGCATACAGGTGAGGTGACTCTACGAAAGATAAGAATATCTGTCCAGCTTCTTTACCACCAGTAACTACAATATATATCATCAATGGGAGAGTGGTATACATTGTATGCTATCGAACTCATGAGAAGAGACTCAAAGATGAACTTTGATTCATCTTTCTATTATAATGTGCATATGTGCTACCTTGAGAAACTTAATCATATGCTAATATATTATTTACTTTAATTGTTTTTAACAGCTATGAGATATTTCAGAACCTGATTTTATGTTAGTAATTTTTCAGGGCATGGATGGTGAAAGACTTGCAGTTCAGCAAACCAATGAGTTGTTGTTAGATATTATCAGTGCCATATAGAGCCACTGGAAAACTTATGTCTCATTCATTTTTCCATGCAATTCAAATGGATTTTTTATTATTTTATTGTTGGGTCATCTTCCATGCTTTCAGTACTACTAGTATTTGACAGGTTCAGTATACATCAGTTCTGTATGATGGAAAAAGAAATATATGCCTGAAAAGATAATTCGGTTTTCTAATAATGTTGGCTATTGCAGATTCAATGAACATGCTATAACACCAGCTGGCCACTAAAGGCATTCAGTAGTTTTTTCCTAAGAAATTATAAAATGACTTCACCATTTTACATCCCTCCAGCCCCACCATCCCCCTCCCCCCAAAAAGGATACATTTTACTTAGGAATCAGGAATTCGATGTCTCACTTTCATGTAGGCATGGTGTCACGCAAGAATGTGTCTGCGAAGGAAATGAAAACCAATCACATAATAGATTTTATATTTGTTTAGCGATAACTTCCTATCTCTGTTTTATTTGATGTTCCATCTGTCTCTGAAGATTAAGCAAAGGTTATAGAAGTTAAATGGCCAAGGAAATGGAGTAGGTTCTCCTGATTAACATAATTTAGAATAAGATATGATAGTGGTTGAGCAGTATTAGACAACTAAATAAGTGTTGGTGGGCAAGCGGAGAGAGAGACAGAGAGAGTAGGGCCTGTCTGTGACTGCTTAAACCTTAAAATAAAAAGCAACAGCAGAATGAATGCTGTCTTCTTAAACATAAGAATATGGCTCCAGAATCCGAGTTCAACACGGTTATCCAAAATCAAAGAAAAAAGAGTTCTTTTATCAAGGACCAGCACCTACTAGACTTGAAGATGGGTATCCACTAATGCTGAAGATCACAAATGAAACTTATGTTGAATATTTGTTTAGACACAAATTTGGTGTCTCAGAGCAAAGACAGAAATTAGTGAACAAATTATCCATTTGTATTAATAATATAATGAGCACAATCTATGTGTATATATTATATTCTTCGTAGAAAAAAAAATTTATAATTCTTTAGTTCAACCTCTTTGAAGAATTGGCTAGTAGAAAATATTAAGAGTTGATCTTAACAGGCAAAAAGAAATGATTTCTTCTGTAGAAGGTAATATTGATTATCTTGTGACTTCATGGAATTATTGGATGGCATAATGCTTTTGGGTCGCACATTTCTCCATATAATTCTTTCCAAAGGACAAAAAAGAACCCAAAAAAAGAAGAAACCATCTTTAGAGATATACGAACAATCCTTCATCTCTGATCTTGAAATCCAAGACGCTTCCTTCCATCCATCTTCAGTGACAGACCTGCACTCCACATTCAATTTCAAAATTGAAACCCTAAGTATTAAATGAAATCCAGAAAGAAATATAGAAGAGATTAGAATTGAAGTACATTAGTCACTGTTTGGCAGCCTGGAAAATTATGGATGAGATGGAAAATTATATGCCTACTCTTTTCCACTGTAATTTCTATTCAGAACCCAGAATTGAAAGGTTCCCAAGAAATTCACAAGTCATCAACGAGTGCCAGCTAGAGAGAGAGAGAGAGAATACCTTGAGATCGACAAATTGGGGGATCTTCAAAGAGAGACAGAGAGAGCTGTTTATTGGCAAAACCAATATCAATCTGAATGAGACCCGATGATGGGTCATTCACTGTGATATCCTTCACAGGCAGCCATAGGAAAAGCTCCTCCTGAGACATACCCTCCAACCCCTTGAGCTGGCCGAAACTGAGGTTGGCCCTGACCACAGCATCGAAGAACACTCTGGTCTCATACTCAGCCAAGCAGGGGCGATCCAGGTGCACCTCGAGACGACCCGTCTGGTCCAGATTGTATGACTTTACACTCTCCGGGAAGATCCCAGCTGGGAGGCCATAGCCGCGGAGGAGCTCGTGGAGAGAAGAATATTCAGCTGTCACTGCGAGAGGAAAAAGGAGAAGGAGAAGAACAAAGATGGGTAGAAGAGATCTGGGTGTCGGAGACATGGTGAGAACTGCGATGGAGGAAGCAGATGAAGGCACTTTTTGAGGACAGGGCAGAGAGGGCTTCAGTGTTTTGAGGTTTTTAAGGTTAAAGTTTTGAACTTTGAACACTCTGACTGGAAGCGAGAACCAGAGAGGACATTGGTGGAATTTCCTGGATCTGAGTTGGCGTGAACTATAACCGAAACGAGCAAACGACTCTTATCATAGATTCTAAAGCATTTTTATTTAAAGAAGAAGAACAACTTTTTCTTTCTCCCAATGGGCGTTTGCTTTGTCCGAGAATCTTAAAACAATATGAGAAAATGCAAACCGAGAAACACAGAAAATTAAAGATCCAAAGTTGGATAGCGATGAAGTTAACGTTCCAAGGTAATAAAGTTAGAGTTATACTTTAGCCTCTATGATTTTATTTTTTTTACTGCAACGATATTCTTGAATCAATTTTTGTGTCAAAGTGGTTTAAAATTTAAATTTAAGTAGTTAAAAATTTAAAATAGAAGAAATATATTTTTAATTACTATATGTGTACTTAAATTAATTTATTTTATATTTAAAATAATTTATAATAAAAATTTTATTAAAAATTTTAAAAAAAGAAGATTTTTTCTTAAAATAAATTATTTTTACACATCTACTTACTATTTAAGTTAACATTACCATTTCTGATGATTCTGGCTTAGTCAAAATAGAAGAAATATATTTTCAATCACTAGACCAACTATTTTGGTTACCAATACGATTTCTGATGATTCTGGATTGACATCTTTGTACGTAAACATAACATGGATTTTAACTTGCACACCAGACAAAATAACATAGATTCGAACTTCTTACTCTTGTCTTTGCCGCTTCAACCTTAATCTGTTTTAAGATCGCCATCAGATTACTTCATTTAATGAAAAAAAAACAATAAAATCTACTTACCAAAAAAAAAATTAAAGTCTGATTTTAATGAAATAAACTAGAATAATAAAATCTGATTTTAATGGAAAAAGGATAATAATAAAATCTAAATTCAATAAAACAAAAAAAATGAATTCGACTTTGTTGTCAACGCTGCTCATTATTACTATTACTATATAGTATTTTTAGATAAATTAAATAGTAATATTTTCTATCAAAAATCTAAAAAGAAAACATTTATTAAACATAATTATAAATTATGAAGATCAAAGTACCTGCAATCCTTTTCTTAATAAAACACCGTCACTAACTATTGTATGATTATGATTTGTGAATCTGGAATTTAAATTGTAATAATCATATTAATTGTTTAATATTAGAAAAATATTAAAAATAAATATTTAATATCTTAAAAATTAAAAAAAAAATTAACACTTTCTTCATTAAATAATCAAGAATATTATAAAATTAATTATTTAAGAAAATTTAACATTTTTTATTATTATAAATTATTAAACTATTATCTATATCTATCTATACTACTATATATAAATGGGATTTCCCTCTTAGGTCTCAAATTTTTTTTTCTTTGGTCTTAAATTCTTAATTTTTCAAAAATCATTAATAATTAACTAAATACAAATAAAAAAGGATTAAATTATCTATACTATTATTATTATTATATAAAAAGAATTTCTCTCTTTGGTCTCAAATTTTTCTCTTCTTTAGTATCAAATTTTTAGTTTCCCAAAAAACATTAATAATTAACTAAATACAAATAAAAAAGGATAAAATTATAAATATAAACTTTTTTTATAACTACATTAGGGAATTCTCTTCTTTGGTAAAAATTTTCTATTTTCTAAAAAATCATTAATAATTAATTAAAAATAAAAATAAAAGAAAGATAAAATTGTAAACATAAATATTTTCTCATAATTATATTCTACAGTTACAACTCCTTCAAATATAAAAAATTATCTTCTTTTTACATACAAAATTATATATCATTAGCTTTAAATATATTTTACTTTTTTCACAAAATTATTTTTATTTAAGTAATTAATTAATAATTATAATAAAATTATAATAAATTAATTTATAAAATAATTATATAAGTAAAATTAAAAATATACAAATTAAGAGCCACTGTAATGTTTATTAAAATGCTAATCAACAATAAAGTCAGACTTTATTTATAGAAATTATATTTTATTATTCTCTTTCTTCGTTAAATTTATTTCATTAATATTCTTTTTCAGTTTATTACGGCATTCTTACTAACGCTCTAAAATGTCTAATACTTATCGAAAGGGCAAGAGAGTAGCAGATTGGCTTGCGATCTCTTCTCATGGTTATGAATTAGGCTTACATAAGGTAGATTTACCTCCTCATAGTTGTGGTCAATTGCTCCCAGATGACTTAGTAGGTGTTTCTTTATTTACTCATGTTCTAAATTGTTTTAATATACAAAGTTAAATATTTTTATTTTTTTAATGTTTTCTGATTTAAAAAAAAGATTGTATGATGAACTTAAATTCATTAATTGACAATAATAAAAATTGAATTCCTTAATTAATTTATCATGCAAAATTTAAATCATCAAATGATACTTGACTCGGATGAAGAGGAGGAGCCACGGTGCAAAAGGAGAATCCATTCTGTCTCGCCCCAACAGGAAGCTGGCGGGTAAGTGTCCAAAGTCACTCTCCTTTGTCTTTTCTCAACTTGTTGAAAAAGAGAGCGGCGTAACTTGTAGTCTAAGCATTAAGAAAAAGAAATTTTCATTGTCACCTAATGTACGTGAATTTGTTGATAGTACTTACAAAATCAAATGATTTTTTTTTCTTTTAGAGGAATTGATTTTCTAAAAAAGAAATAAAATGATTAAAATTTTCAGAAAAAAAGGCCTACAATAGTGATAAATTCCAAGCATAAAGCATTAAAGTCATATGAAAAATCAGTCACAGTTTTTATGAACATGCACATCTCTAACATAAGTTTAAGTGAAAACCACTCAACTTTAAAATTATGTACAGCTGCCCACAATATTTGTAATTAAAAAAAAAATGTTCAGATAGGATCAGGATTAGCAAGAGAAGTGTAGTGTTGACTAGGACAGTAGGAGTGACTCGTATTGAAACAATTCAACTCAGCAATGCCTTGGCACCTTTGTTTCAGTTTGAAGCGAGGACAAGCGTTTCAAAGTAGCATGATTAGAGAGAAATTCTTGTGTAAATTTAGTCTCTACAAATTGTATAAAATAAGAGAGCTGCTATATATCACGATTTCTTTCTACGAAACTTATCACGAATGACGTGATAGGTATTACAATAAGAGAAAAGTGGTTATGGAATCATGTATTCGGAATCACGGGGAAGAAAGAATAATAAAACACAAACATATTAGAGGCTTTCACAATGTTTCGTATGTCGTACCACGACGTAAAAATAAGCATTTCTCATAAAATAAACTAATAAACAATCAACACATCATCTATATAAATATAAAACAACTATTTGACAGAGGAATTTATGTAATTATTTAATGCAAAATGATGATGTGTTATTTTTCCCCTTTCCACCATCCAATTAATGGAAACTGTTCCACCTATAAATCACCTCAGTTTTCGCTTGTTACTGCTGTTAAGTGATTATCCCCAACACAACATTTATTTACATTATTTTTGGCAATCATTGTTTCTGAATCTCTCAACGAGGATGCACCTGTTTTGCAACAAATTTGTTCACCCTCCCCAACTACACTACTACGGTGAATATGCTTTACCGCCCTAAAAATCAATGTGAAACACAGTAAAACTGTGGTTAGGGCAGCATGTCTAACCTAAAGATGCATTAATTGGATATGATGGTAATGGGATGAGTAGGGATAAACTTAAGATAATGTCAAAAAGCTAAACATGCACATTATCAAAACACAAATTTTACAATTCCTATCAGTCACTTTCAAGTGCATAAACTGCCATGAAGCTGGAAGAAAGGACTTACCACATCACCACCACAAACTGGTTGAGTGATAAGTAACTCCAAATTACACAAACATATAAATCTAACACCCTTCTAACATGTCGTACTCATAGTCCAAAACCACATATTCCTCAAGATGAATAATGAAAATACTCATTCTAGCTGGGAAGAAATATCGTATGCATCTGATGAGAATCTAGTATAAGCTAAGTATTCTAATTTGTTAATTGAGCTGCACATGATAGAGGCATGATAAGGACCAATGCTTAGCAGCTTTCATCTGGTGTACTCTTCTAACAAAAATGTAAACCACCTGCAATAATAGCAAAAACATAACTAATTGCAGAACTTGATAGGGCATCATGAAAAACAGGCATACAAAAAAGAACAAAAAAAATGAAACTTCGTGCAACATCCATTATCAGGAAAGTGAGAGTTGAGATACTTGACTTAGTAATCACTTATCAGACATATTGGGCAACAGGGAGCCAACAAGGCAATAACATGCAAAGAGAGGAATACAGAATGTAATCCACTACCTCATGTAGAGGCTGAATCCGAGGCAGCTGCCTCTTGTCTTGGCCTTCTGCGCTCAGGAGGTGGGCCATCTCTCCGTCTCTCAAATCTTCTGCTCTCATTTTTTGATCCACTTCGTTTTGGTTGATATGTAGGGTACTTGCAAGGAATTATCTCCCCATTTACGTACTTGTCCCCTAAAATTAAAGAACAATAAATATTTAATTATTAGATTATCAAGAGAGATAGAATATTAGCAGACAATTAATTAGTGCAGAAAAGAAGAATAGTAACCTCCATAGTCTTTGTTTTTAACATCGATATAAGAGTCTGGCAGTACCCAAAGAACCCCAGGCAAACCTACAAGAAGGAAACGCATAACGTGAAGAACCAAAATTCATCAAGTAACAAAACAGGGTTATTAAGACAATTGCCAAAAATGAAACATTACCCACCCTTGAATTTCTCCGATGTTGCTTCATCAACTGTACACTGGAATCCAGTGTAGGTGGTGGTACTAAAGGCATACATGTTCTTCTTTGCTTCTTCCATGCTGATAAACAAGGAGGAACACATAATGAAAATTTACAGCAGAAGTACAATGACAATAACTAGGTCCACCACAAAACAGAATATATTATCACCATAGCATCCATCAATCAGAGCTTTAATTCATCTTAAAAACTGTAGTTCTTTTAATAGATACACTTACACAAGCACTCATGGCCATGATCACTTTTCCACAGCTGCCTTAAGGGTGAAATTCATAGGGTATACAACATACATTAACCTTGCAGACCTTGGCCTCCCCAAACAGACACCAATTAGCACAATCTGCAGACTCTCTCTCATATATATATATATATATATCCTAGTGGCTAGTGCTTATGAATTCTATCTACAATGGTTTCAGCAGTTCCAGCAGTTCTATTTCTAAAAATGTACTTGAGAAATATAAGTCATATAACACCATTTATTAAAATGAAATGGCAAGAAGTCTAAAGCCATTTGCCCCCGACAATACAAACAAGAAAATATCAACCGCTAACTATAGCTGATTCCATCTTTCACAACCAACTACCAACCCAACCTACCAAACTCCAACTTCCAAACGCTCCTTTAACAGCAGATAAAACAAAACAAGAAAACAGCCAAAGTCTGGGTCTTCAAGCTCAGAAATTTGGCCACCCAGGATACATACAACCATAATTGTTAGAATCACACGATTCACGATTCGAATCGCACGATTTGATACGATTCAGCAAGCCAGCGATTCGTATCATGTGGTGAATCGCAGATGGCTTTGAATCATGCGATACATGCACGATTCAATGCAATTTTGTATCAACGATACGATTCAAACAATTCCGCGATTCAGTTTTTTTTTTTTTTTTTCTATCACCAATTCTTATAAGAGAATTCAAAGAGATAAAGGCTTAAATTTTTAAATAAAAGGAACTGAAGGGGCATTACTGAATGCACTTGGTTCAATTGCTTTTTTTCGTTACTAAACATAAAACCTGTCTTCATTCATGTTGCAAACCAATCACTCGACTCACTTTGTTTCGTTTTTTTGGTTTTGCCCTTTTGGGTGTTCACACAATCATTGTTTTTGCTATGGTTCTAAGTGTTCACATAATCACTCTCTATGGTTCCTAAGGATAAGAAGAAAGGGAAGGAGTATGTTACCTATGGGCTTACTTATGACTTATGACTTATAATGGCATTATGGTACTATACTATTATTAGAGTTTACTATTTCTTTAGTGATGTGATATTTAAGTATTTATTTAAAACTTTTAAGTATTTTATTCATATTTTAGATGTGGAATCATGTATATTTAAGTTTTTTTTATTGATGTGTTCTAAATTGTACGATACGTTACGATTCACGATTCAAAAATTGAACAAACGATTCTCGATACGATTCACGATTTAACAACTATGCATACAACCATTTTTCATTGCTCAAACTGGGGTAAACAATTTCCAACGAAGATAATTTAAACATAACAAGTAAAAGAAAACAAATATATTAAGCAAAACCCATTTTCCTGTGACCCAATTTCCCAGAAACCAAAGAAAGAACAGAAGGTAGAGAAGGAGAAGAAGAGAGAAGAAAGAACCTTCCAAGGACAGTGGCAAGGGTGTTGAGATAAGTGTCAATCATCTGTTCGCGGGTGGGAGCAGGGTCTTTGGGGAACTCCATGACAATCAGCCAATGGTTGTAGTCGCAACCAGGGAGCATAATGGTCTCCCTCTGCTCACTGCTACTGCTACTCTTCGCCGAGTATTCCCTATCCAGTGCGGCCCGAATCAGCGTGCGGGTGGAGGTCCGGATAGGATGCGGGAGGTTCCAGGTGGAGCAGAAGCCAAGATTGGTTAGAGGGTTGAAGATTAGGGTGGTGGAGTTTCTACTCTTAGGGTGAGTCCGAGATGGTAGGGTTAGCGTTTTAGGGGAGAAACACACAGTAAATGTGGCCATTGCAACCTTGCAGGAGATCACTGGCTTTAGAGTTATGTATGCCGAACGTGGAGATTGGAGAAGAGAAAAACTGTGGAATGTGGATAGGTAGAGAGCAGAGGAGAACGATATTTTAAGCAGGCCAACCTCGAAAGACCTCGTTTTGTATGTTGTCCTTTCTCCCCCTTTCCCATTCACAATTATGAATTCACTCTCGTCTCTAATTATTTTCAATTATAATAACTCTCCAAATTACTCTAAAGCAAATCATAATTTTTTTTATATTTAAGAATTTAATTTGAATAAAAATTTATTTAACTTAAAAAATTTTATATGAATAATAAATCAACACTAAATTTTAATTAAAAAAATATAAATTTACCTATAAGAGTATAGCTTAATGATAAATAAACTAAAGTTTAAGTAAAAAACTTTACTTATGTCATGCAAACTTTACTCTTGTCTTCACTTCAAATGAAGATATTTTGTAATAATAAAAAATAAGAAAAATATAAATATATAATTGAGAATGCAAACACTTAATCTCCTAAATACTCATCAAATATATAATCAATAAAAGTTGGTTTAATTGGCTTTATTGACTCAAAAGTTTTAAATTTAATTTTTATTTATTTTACTAAAGGATGATTTATAAATACTAATATAAACACTTATCGAAACTTGTTGCATATTATGATTTTGGAATAAAGAAACTTATTTTTTTCTTTAACTTTGTATCAAAAAAATAAAAGTAACAATTTACACCAAAAGAAAAAATAAAAGTAACAATTATCTGTATAGATCCGGGTAGGGAGGACCGGGTCATGAGATCTTAGACCCGGCGGACAGTGTTAACAAGGAACACCTAGAGGCTAGAGCAATGTATAAGCCCGATTGAACTGTGTCAGTTTTCTATGGGCCATGGGAGCCCTTTTTTTTTAAATCAAAAGTCAAGTTTATTGGGCCTATCTCTGCACGTAACACGTTTGAGCAGGTGAGATGGTTTGAACCGACAGAAAACATGGCTAAGATGGAGAAATCAGAGAAACTTACTTCTTTTGTGTCAACCAATCGAGTTGCCTATTGACCCAAATTGATAGAGCTGAAAACCCAAAAGCGTTCCTATTTTGGGCTTCGTTTTTTCCTTTTCGGTTCGTCGCATCATACAGGTGTTATTGACCAGAAAAAAAACATCGGACAAAAAAAAAAAAGAAAAGCTTTGCCCCCTATTTACGTCCAAGATGTATAGAATAAAAGTAGTCCTTAAACAAGTTCTCATCATTATTGATCCCCTCACAGGAACAAAAAGAGAGAGGAAGGAAAGAAACAAAGGACAAAAGCATGCCCCAATTTTACTTTAGGGTAAAAGGAGCTTAATTTTAACCCAAAGAACAAATTATGTTTCTTTTTGTTTTGATGCTATAGTTTTTGCTCGAGTTACAAAGGTGTTCCGGACTCAACCACAGTACGTATTATTCCGGGACTCTAGAGAGCTTTAAGGTTGGTTGTCTATGACAATGAAAATACTTACAAAAACATTCAGATGATCCAATTAACACAACGGAAGATAATCTTGAAAGTTAGAGGAATATTACATTTTTTAGTCTTATTCTTTCTTATTTATAGATGGTTAAGGAAGGGGTAACTTTGTCAATGCATGATTATTGCATAGCGTGTGTGGCACTCATAAGTCCCTGATTACCTCACTTTTTATCTGTTATTGAGCTACCAATCCTTGAGTGATAGATGTCCTTTAATCATAACATAATTAGTCCCTCTAAGAGATATTTGAGGATTTCGGGTGTGGGTCAGGCGGGTTGCCTTTCCTTGGGTTTCGGCCGATTGGTTTGTGGTACTTAATGGGCGTGAACTATATACTAGTACGATCTTGGTTCTTATGAATCATGTGGTCACTTTCAATCGCACAACCAAATTTTGGGGGTGTACGGTTTAAGTAACTTACTCTAAGGCTTAAGCAATTGACTCAAGATCAAGAAGAGATCAGCAAATAAACGACTCCAAATATTATAAGTCCTAAAACAACTCGATTCGATCATAGATATTCCTAACTCAATCTCAAGATTAGGTGCAAGTTACATCAGGAAAAAAATAAATCTGAATCCATAAAAAATTACTAAAAGTGCCCAACTTTGTATGTCAATGATAATTTAGTTTCTGTCTGAATAATATATATTGAAAGGAAATTGTGTTTAACATATATACAAAACAACTTGAGATCTTTTATGTTATCATAATTTTGGACCAACTCTGTTATTATATAAGTAGTTCAACAGAACTTGATTATTTAGAATTTAGAGGACATTCGGAGAATAAGGAAGAAGAAACACTAGCGAACAAAGAAAACACACCAGACCTTGTTTTATTACCGTCGAAAGCAGTTTATTTATTGCCGCAACATGTTGAATAATCAGCTTATAGCACATTATTTATTTACTTCAGGTTCTCTTCTTTTCAACCCTTAAAAATTTCTTGCCATTAATTGTTGTACTCTTATATTTGTTGTTTTTGTTTTAGACAAATTAATGATCATCATCTTCTTTTTTTTTTCTTGCTTTTTTCTAAACTTTAATATAGACTACCTTGTTATTATTAAATGAATAGGCGCAGGAGCAGTTTAACCTTCTTTTGTGGAGCAACTGGAATGTAGTACTTGGAAGGAAGAAGCAATAATAATTTGACGTTTCTACGACAAGGAGTTATCTCAAAATGGTTTGACTTTTAAACACACTATCTGACAAGATTACTCATCTAATTGTTTTCCACTTCTATGATTGTGCTTAAGCTAAACTTTACACACACAAAAAAGCTTTATTTGTATCTCCTTAAGTTGTATTTATCCTCTGCTTGTTTTTATTCTCATAGGGTAAGTTACTTGAACCATTTCCAACTTCCATACCTAGAACTTCTTATGATTAAGGCTACTTTCCACATATATGTTGCCTGAGGGCTGAGGAAAATGGTTTGAAGGGAAATAATACAATATTCACTAATACATTGTGATGAGTTGAATGACTGATCTCGAGTCTAGTTGATAGGAATTTCGAAGATAAGAAATATTTGGGGCAAGGCTACGATTAGAAGCTTAGAACAAAATGTCTAGCTTTGACCTATGCTTGAAGAAGTTAAATTTATAGGAATAGAATACACTAAGTGCATGTTTGATAAAAGGAAAAGAAAAGAAATGGAATGAGAATGATAATGAAAAGTTTTTTATGCTTTGACTTTAAAGATTTTGTATGTTCCATTTTATTATATTCCTTTTCTTTCAAACATACTAGACATGCACTAATATTTTCGATGTGTAACTCAAATTTCTTTAATTAACGGACCCGTTTGATATGATAGAAAGGAAAGGAATGAAATAGGAATGAAAATGAGATATTTTTCTTTTCTTTGTTTGGAAAAAAAATCAGAAAGAAAATATACACTCCATAAAGAATGACATTTCTTTCATTTTTAAAATATTAATTACATGCCCATTTTTATTCTCACTTCTACTCGTATTCCCATTCCATTTTCTTTCTTTTCATAATACCATTAGATGAGAAATTTGGAAGGAGAAAGGAAAGAAGATAGAGATTTATTATAAGTCTTTTATTTATTTAAAAGTTTTTTAAAAAGATGGGAAGGAAATGGGGACTTTGAAATAATCATCCAAAACCCTCCCTTATTAATTTTTGTGAATATTTTAAAATTCCTTCGATTTTAAGGATTGTAAATGATTTAAAACATTCAAATAAAAAAATACTAACTTATTAATTAACCTTTCATTCTCCTTTCTTTATTTCTCTTTAATTTTCTTTAAATATTTTTCTTTCGGATTTCCTCCAAACTCCTAAACATATACATAGCATAAAAGAATTTATAAAAAGTTAAAATGAATTTGGCTTTTTATATTTCTTGTTTGCGTTCAACGTTCTTGATTAATTAAGGCACTGTGGAAGAGGACTTGAGGCGCAATTGAAATGAGTTAGAGATACAGAAGGGAGAAAAAGGTGTGGCTTTGTGAGCAGGAAGAAAATTCTTTGTCGAGAGATAATGACAAACAGAAAAGAAGGAGAATGAATAGGTCCAGCACATTGCTTATCTCCATTTTACCATCAAACATGGATGTATAAAAACAAAATCTACCTACTGTGAAACTGTTTTAAGTCTCTGGCTTTTCAAAGTCCTTTGATCCATCAGAGTACAATTGACTGCAAAATGAAAAATACATGTCAACCTCTAGTGCAGTGATGATCTCATAAAATTGGACCAGCCACCTAAAAAATACTTCATTTTTAGTTTATTATACACTCGGTCAATAAAAAATGTACCAATGGGATGAACTGTGTGGTAGGTAATAGATCAGAAAACAATGGCTTCAAATGGTCGTATATAAGATAACTTGCGAGTCTTGAACCAAGAAAAAAGGAATAGCGTTTTTGGGAGCTAGAACAGTACAAGAAAAATAAAAGGCATTTGATTTAAACCAAAAAAAAAAAAAACAAATAGTTGAGACAGGGAAATGCTAATTTTTACAAAAAGAATTTGTGAAATGACTCACGAAATGGAAACAGGATTATTATAGAGATGCGTTTTATCATTCACCCATCCCATGATTTTCGTATGAAGTATCCTAATACACGTGCCACTGCATCGAAGGTTCTGTAAAACAATTTCTTCTAATATAGCAAAGGGCTTGAGGTAAAATACTCAACACGATTAGGAAATTGTTTCACTGATTAGTGGGTTTAACTTCCGGTCCAATATATATATAAAAAAAAAGAACTAAATAGCTTGTTTGGAGAGGCTTTTATCCACCGCAAATGTGCTATGGACACAACCTTCATATATATATATATATATATATATATATATATGGTTTTCTCATTTTTTATATGGTTTATGTATCATAAAGTTTGACAGAGGTCGACTAAAAAATGATAACATGTTCAAATTTGAATTTTGCAAAATTCAAAGGATTTTATATACAAAATAGGACCCGTTGCCGACTAAGTGAATGTACGCGTTGATGAATTAATAAAGGGTCAATCATCCATGTCAAACCCACCAAAGGGAACACTCATTTGGTGAGATTTCGTTTAGTCCACAAAGCCAATCATTATTGAACGACTTGTCACTCTTTGAAATTTATATAACATCCCTCTCTGTAATTTAAACGCATGATCGACAAAGTTTCATATCATGCAAAGTCATTTCTGATAGGGATGGACATCATGGATTTAATTATTTTACTTTTATAAACATGGGAAACATATATTTTCATTGGATAAAATTATCATTTATCTTTAAAATGAATTTGTTTTTTATATATACATGGACAAAGTGTTTAGGTTATGGACGAAGGAATATTTTGTATTGACAAAGGAATATTGGACCGCTTATACATATATTTATAGATTCAAATTCAAAACTTGATAACTGAAAACTTACATTTTAATTTCATTATTATCTTTTATTTAATCGAGAAAGGTCACTCAAGTTCATAAATTTTGTACATGGAAGAAATTTAATTTAAAAAATATCTCCATTTTATTGACATTTAATCTTAGAAGAATAAAAAATTAAATCTAACAAGTTGATCCATGCAGCATCAGCCCCCCAGGGCAATTAACGATCTCTTTGCACTTGCCTACGTACGTCAAATTCTCTCTAATGGCCAGAACGTCTCGCGCAGCAATAATTTCCATAAAAAATTAAGAACAGAATTTTTGGAGGGACTTCCAACTTCCAGATTTTCTATTCCAGTATTTCCGATAGCACCATTCAAGTTAGCTATCGGTGTGATATTCAAAAGGAAAAGCATATTATCACATTTTTTTGGTCTGACAGAGTATTTCCTCACTTACTGAATGAAAGATTAATCTCTGTCAAAAATATTTGATTCATATGAAACAAATTTCTAACTTGAAGTCGATATTTAAAAAAATCAAAATCATTTCCATTCAAACCAACACCCATTGTTGTAAATTATCACATTCTAGGCTTTGCTGAAGATAACAGAACCCTGCACAAATAGCAAGTAATAAATACGGGACTTCTAAACCAAATCTTGATTCATGCAGCTTAATTTCATTGGCCTTCTCAAGCCTTTAACATATATATGATAATTCTTCCGAATACAAAATTAAAAAGAAAAAGAGATAAAGAAAAGGAATAACTCATCTATAAAATTTTCATTCAATTTTTACTTCTATACCAAACATACATGTTTACTCATTTCATGATCAATTGGATTCATTTGTGAGCAGTAAATGCCCCACACACACATTTTTTTGTTAACTTTCATTAAATATAGTATATTATTTTAAAGCTAGCTATATGATAATCTTAGTTAATGATTTAATGCATATATATATATATATATATGGCTCACTATCTAAATTTCCTTTGCATTATATATTTTAAGACATAGTAAGATCGGATAGGTAGAGTGTTCTTAGTGGGCGGCGCTGCTAATGGGAACCTTCGGGGTTGACTCACAAAGCTCGCCAACAACACACCCCATGCGCGCACTCACTCACTTCCATTAATTAACAGACCAAAAAGCAAACCTAAACTCAAAACTCAAAACTCGTGTCCACAATACTCTCTCTTTTTTCTTCCTTTTCATCCTCATTTATCCTTTTCCTTCCTCTTTTTTTTTTTTGGCCCTTCATATTGATTAATGCATATTTTTGTTCTCCTTTTCCCTGCACTGTTGTCACCAAATTTGACACGTGGATCATTAATGACATGTGTCTTTAACCCATCTTGCATATTATTGACACGTGATCGCTTGTTATATGTATAATTTGCCTCCTAATTAATAATACCTCCATACTTCTCTACCCTTTCCATATTCATTTTGTCACTTTGACAAAAGCATGGCATCACTAAGGTATATATATCTACGTATATCCTATATATTTTCAAATGTGACAAGTTAAAAAATAAAATCTATCAATTTATTATGCCATGACTGATAATTTATTTTTGTAGTGTCACGCGCGCTATGCAAACATTTTATCTATATATTTATATATAATATATATTGAAACTTGAAGGTAATCAAAAGTGGATATTTAAGAAAGATATATGATCATGTATCCATTACGAGTTGACAACAATTTTAATAATTTTATTTTTAAACTTCATCCGTTTATGACTTTGCACACTGTATAAGTATATCGCTGCATGAATGCAAGCCTAACAAGCACTTTATATAAAAGAAAAGAAAGATGATCAATAAAAATACATTTTTTTTTTTTGGACTACAAGAGTACAAGGACATTAATTAGTTTGAGCAGTGATAGCCATGACACGAGCAGTAATGGGTCCAGAATGGTCAATTCTCCTGTTAAAAGGGAAGGACCATTTGGGGAACAAAAGAAGACGAGGCAGAAGCTCCAAAAATGGATGGACGGTGATGACCTAAACAACAGATAAAGTATAAGCCATCGGTACTATATAATTTGTGAGAAATTGTGGACCTAATTTAATCTAATTAATGCCACCTCTCTCTACATCTTTCATCTTTTCACACGCCCCTTGTCCTATACATCCCCATTCCTGTTATTTACCAAAAGAAATTATCAAGCAAACCATCTTCTTTGATAATATGTAGTAGTTAATTCATTTGCTAAATTGTTTTTTTAGATTAAATTACTAAATTAGTTTATTAAAGATTTTATTAACTTCACATTAATTTTTTATAAATTTAAATTTTATCATAGTCTTTAATAAATGATTTCATCATTTAAATTAGTCTCTATTTAAGAATTAATATAAATAATTTTTAAATTTTTAAAAATTAATTTAAATGACGAAATAATTTATCAAAAATTAAAAGTAAAATTAAAATTTTTAAAAAATTAATGTAAAGTCAATAAAATATTTCAAAAATTAATATAATAATTTAATCTTATTTTTTACGTATGTCAATGATTTAGATTCAAAGTTTGTATTCTTTTTTTATTTTTTTAAAAATGATATCTTTACAATTTTTTTTAATGATGTTTGTATCAATAATGTGTTTTAGTGCAGTAACTGTTGCTTGACTGCAATTTTTGTTGCTTTGAACCTGATTCCTGACGTTTGTTGAGAGAAGTTACCAACTATTGCTCAAATACACTTGTAGTCAAGTAACTTATTTTGATTGGTAAAAAAATAAAAATAAATGAACTACTAATAAGAAGAGTTTAATCAACACCGAAGTAATTAAGTCAAGTTTAATTTTACATCATTAATTAACTTTTTATTACATGATTTTTTTTACAAAATTTATTGTTAAATTCAAAATTCTTATTATATAAATTATATTTATAAATTTTCATATCATTTCAAAAAAAATTTATAAATCACTGATATATAAAAAATTAATATAACATATATTTTTTAAATATATAAAAATATAAATTAAATTTTTATCAATTTTTTTAATTTAACATAATGATTAATGTGATGGAAAATTTTAATTTAATAGTTGAATTAATAAAAATTATATTTAATGAAAAATTATTGAGTATCGTAGGTTTGTCCAGTGAATGTATGAAAGTGTGTAAGTCACCCGAGTCCTGACTCCTGACCCATTGAGTCCCCACGTGGGTGTTCCACGCTCGCATGCTTGGTGGGTCCTGTGTTGACTCTTCTCATCCATAACGTCAACTTTCCACGTTTGAGGACTACTGGCCGGCTAAGATTTGCTTTGGATAACGCTGCTTATAAATCAAAATTAAATAATAATATTTTAAACTCTTACCAGTTTTACTTCTTATCCATGGATCATCTAAACAATCAATGTATTTATCATTTATTTAATATTTTTATATACACTATAATAATAAATAAATATATAATAAGTAGGGTTCTTTAAGTGTAAATTCTTTGTAAACTCTGCATTTTTTTAGTTTAAATTTGATCAATTATTAATATAATATTTTTTATATTATTATTTAATTATAATAATTTAATTTTTTAAATAATTATTATAATAATTATCTCTTTTAATAATATTATCAATACATAATTAGATAATAATATAAAAAATTTTATATTAATAATAAATTAAAATTAAATCTTTTTAATTGTTTCTATTTGAAAATATAAATTGATTTCAAGAAAAAATAATTGCATGGGGTTCGCTCACTTAAAAGGAAAATAAATTCAAAATTTTAAAATAACATCATTGTTGTTTCTTAGTAACAGTGAGGAATTTAAATGCGTAATAAATGTATAGAAAAATCCGTAAGTTTTTTAATTTTATTTCTAGCAAAGATAGATAACTTTCCTTTATTAATGAAAATGATAAAGGTCTAGGCATCAATTCACAAGGAAAATTGCCTAGAAATAATACATTAGAAGAGAAAAAGTAAAACCTTAAACGACACACCTAAATAATACCTAACCGTGCCAAATTTTTAAAACATCAAACATTAGCCTTTATCGTTGAAGGAGGGTCCCAAATATGGTTGAAAGAAAACCTGCTCATTTTTCTCCTTACAAATATGCCAAAGAGAGAACACATCAGAAGTTTGGTTATGTTTATTATTTGGACGTACGGTTACAAACATCATTAGAAGCCCACCTCCATCAGCATCAAAAAGAAGAGGAATTACAATGGAAAGAATACACAACAAGATGAGATAAATTCCAATATTAGCCAGTGGTCCATAACATTGTTTTATGACCCGAATAAGGAGTCGAACCTGACAGAAAACCGGGTCACCGTCATTGGTTCAACTGCTAGTCTGACGGTCCGACCGAAAAAACCAAATAAAGGAATGCATATCAGTGCAACAAATGCATGGAAGTAAAACTATATCTGACGTTTTATATAATATTCATTTCATGAAATCATAATAGAACGAGAAGAAATAAAATAGAATAATTATTTTTAATTTATAATTAATATTTTTTTAAATTATTTTATTATTTGATATATAAAATTAATATAAAATAAAATTAAAATTAATATAAATAATATAAATATATCTTATGTAAAAAGTTTAAATGTATTTTTTGTGAGATTTTAAATATTCTTTTATGTCATGTGCTTTACATTTTATAGAGAATTGACTCAAGCAGTACAATTAAATTTCATATTTTAAAAAGTCTTAAATTCAAATTTTGTTAAAATTTTTTATTAATAAGTCATACGTAAGTATCACTATAAACTCTTATTGTAACATGTCTTAACCTTGAAATGTAGTCTTTTCTTTTCCTAAACTTTTAAATTATTAAAAAAAAATTATTTACTAAAGAACTATTTTATTAGATAAATTAAATTTAAAAAAAATAAATATAATTTAGTAAAATTAATAATAATAATAATAAATTAGACAAAAATTTTAATATTCATTTCATAAAATATAAAATTTTATTTTTATTTATTTTTAAATAAATTTTATATTTTATTTTTAATTTATAAAATTGATTACATTAATTTTATATTTTATTTTTAATTTTGTGAAATGAATTATATAAATTTTATATTATTTTTTACTAACAAATGTATAAAATTTTTATTTTATAATTATTTTATGTTCATTTTATAATTATTTTAATATATCAAATATCACGTAAAATTACAATCCTTTTAGTTTAAATATCTTTGATAAAAGTGAAAAAAAATATTAAATCAAAACCAAGTTAAAAGAATGCCAGAAAGTCAAAAAGTGAAGGCTGCAATTAGTACCTTCCACTTTCTGTGCCTTGGTACATGGAGTAAAATAACTTTTTCTAATTTTCTACAGCTCTCCTATTAGACTATGTCAAACTGATGAAATATTCTGGAATTCGAAAAGAGGAACACCAGCCATACAGAGGAAGAAGAAAAAGAAGCTGGAAACAAAAAAAAAAAAGCAAAAGATAACAAAGCGCCAGTCTCAGAGAAAATCTCAATCTTTATGAAATTTTATATTGTGAGAGTATATTTGATATGAAAATAAAAATAAAAATAAAATTTTATAAATAAGTTTTATATATAAATATCACTTATATTTTTATCTTTATACTGATCATAAACTAAAAAAATGAAAGTTTCCATTCCATGTCTTTTACTTTTCCATTCTAAAATTTGTTTTTTCTTTCTTAGGCCTCCAATGAGCTCACCGGACTTTGGCTAAAAGATTCTCTAATTTTCGTCAATTATACCGAATGTTAACTAAGTTGGACTAGTTTTATAAGAAAATCAATTAAACTCTTCAACCAGATGAACTAGAGGACAGGTCACCTATCTCGTTTGGCTGCTTGAATCGGTCCGGTTGATACAACTATAATCCATAACATAATATTAACAAGAATATACACACAATTATTTGCATGATTAGTACGTATAACCAATAAATTTCACAGGTGATTCGTTGACAAAATTCTAAAGTTGAAGACTTGCACTGCGGGGTGGGGGCTGTGACCATCTAGCTAGAAGTCAGCATAGTTATTTCAAAGTAAACTTCAACTTATTTAAATAATCATAGAGTTTCTATGCAAGTCAATTTCCTTGCAATTTAAAAAAGAAAAAAGAAACTTACATGGATCTGACCTAACTCGTGTTGCTGGATCCAAGTCAACTCTATTTTTTTTTTATATAATTCCGTTTTCCCGTCTTTGTTTATATATTTTATTTTGAAAATTTTGCTGTTGGAGTCATTATTGTTTAGAATGATTCAATACTTGATTTGACTTGCAGTGCGTATTTAATTAGAATTTGAAATTGAATACAAATATTTTTAAGAAGTTAAGTTTTTCTTTTAATCTTATGCATATGCTTATATTTTAATATTTTAATCAAAAATTAAATCAATCAATAAGTTAATTTTACCAGTGAGAGCTTAATTTCTTGATAGTTTTGCCTTTATACTGACAATACTGCATCCAACAAGATCAATTATTGTCATGGGTTATTTATGTACTTTAGTCAACATGTAAATTTCTTAACCGAGCCTCATAACCATTATAGAGTATTTCTTTTACGAGGAATATTACTGGCTGCATTCACCACGACTTAGATGTCAGCAAACTTCATTTGATTTCTCGATTAGTGTAATATAATTAAAGAAAATATTATATAATTACACTGTTTTATCAGAATTTTTAATAAAATAATTTAATATATTTATTAAATTTATTTTTTTTAACTGTGTAATATTTCTTTACATTTAATTAACATTTTTCAAAGTTCTATTAATTGCATGTTATTTTTGTTTATTCATATTTAGTTTGTTTATTTGTTGGACAAAGCAAGAATATTAGGGCTCATAAATCTCATTGTACCTAATTAGCTGATTGACATATTGAAAGCGACGAACAGAATGGAAAGTACATTATCTCAAAAAAACCTCCGTCAAAATGATGACATTTATGTATACCAATGTAACGTGTAAAACATTGAACAAAAGCTGATCAATGCCATAAATTAAGGCTTGACATCATTGATTTAATTACACGTTTTTCTTTTTCTTTTTTTTTTCTCTCGCAAATATCTAATAGATTTAACAAGTATTTGAAAACAAACCCAACTATGCTCCTGTAGTTGAAAATAACTTAACAATTACATTCTTAATTTAACTACTTCAGCCAAAAATCTGTATTCATTGCCCAATATTTTTTTTTAAATAGAATATTTTTATAAGTATTATTGTGAGAGTGATCTTTTAATAAATGTTTTCTATAAAATTCAAATTTTAATTCTCATGAAAAAAAATTTGGCTTACTACTAAATTATATATTACTTTACTTACTTAAGAAGCAGCAATTTCTAAGGGGACAAGGTCTTTTACATGGACATCCGAATTTGGTCCGTGACATAGCTGTGTTAGGTCAAGTATATTAGTTAAATTCTTGAGTTGGGTTTGAGTTTCACTATCCACGTGATTCACACGCGCCTCCACACTGCGATTTGTCCGCCAATTGCCCATTTAAAAATTGGAAAGATTAGTACATTACCAGCTAGGCTATTGGCCCTGCTCGGAGTACTGCATTGTCTCCACAATCATAAACATTTGGACCAATAAGGACCATTAAATGGTCCTGAAGTTTACCAAAGGGGTACGCAGCTTTTTAAAAACGCGGGAGTGCTTAAAAAAGTCATGTAGGAAAATGGTAAATTAATCATGTCATGACTTTTCCAATTCTTACGTGTTGATTATATTTGACGATTTTTCAAGAGTTTTTCTAAAAAAAATTATATAAAAACATATTACTCCTTCTCTAAAATAAATTAATTTAGTTCACAAAATTTTTTTATTTAAAATTCAAGGATTTTCAACCGTATGATCTTATACAAATCATGATATGGCATATAGATTAAATCTCATCACCGTCATCATTAATATCATCATACGCACATGCCTTTGTACATAAGGAACACAAATTTTTCACAAGACACGCATATATTATATTTTAATTCTTTGGATCATATTATATTTTAACAAAAGCAAGACAGAGAGGAAACAAATCCAAGAAAATTAATTATAGAAATAAATAGACACACACATATATTTAAAAAGGAGAACTAGAATTGGATTCAAAATTCTCTTTGTTTCTCTCATTTGTCCAATCCAATCATCTTCTCGTAATGTCAACCGGATTCCGGTAATTTCCACGGTTCGTACTTTCTAACCGTTTCCTGTATAAAATCTCTCAACCCTCCAACCCCTTCTTCTCCCAACAAGCCTATTGCCGTGTGATAAACATTTTCACAGAGCACGTAACAGAATCAGCGATTTGAGAAGAACATACAGATTCAGCAGATAAATTGCAGCCTCCTATAGCACAGAATCTGACCATGGCTGAGGAGTTTCAAGCTGGGATTTGTGGAGAAAACTGGTGGAGTGGTAATTCAACAAGAAGTGTATTCCCTCTGAGCTCATCATCACCCTGTTCCGTGGCAGCTAACGATGCAAGGAGCCATAGCACTTGGCAAACCGATATCATGGATTTGAAGGGAACAAGGTCTTGTGCTGAGGAGACTAATGATGATTTGGTTTCTGATGGTTCTCTGGGTTTTCTTCATGCACAGAAGCCTCAGCAGAGTGAATCAGCCAGTGGAACTGGTAGCATCTTGATCGATTCCACCTTAATGATGGGTTTTGGCATGTCATCTTCAACTTCATCGAATTGGAATCAATCTCTGTTGTAAGTTTTCAGATATGGGCCTCACAAATAAATAAATGATATATACTTATTGTTTGTTAGTATTTTCTTTACTGAAATTCCAATATACCTTAATATATATATTATGTGTGAGTGGAAGGTTATAGTATGGTCCAAAAGCTTCCACTAGGGAAGAAAAAGGTTCCTTCTTTTTTATCTTCTTCTCATTGATTTCATTTGAAAAAGGGAACTTCATCTTATCAAAGCATATATGAGTATACTTCCTCACTGTTTCTTTCCCTATAGGATTCTCCTAGTCGTTACCATATTCTTATATTTTTCATTTTTGTTTTCTGCAGTCGTTGTAGTGGAAGGACACACAGCGATTTTCATTCTGTGCTTCAACAAGAAAGGGGTATAGATTCTTCCAATTCACAAACCCAAAACGATTGGAGCCCAAAGAGCTTCTCATCTGGTGGTGGAAGAAGCCAAGTTTCCATCATTGATGCTTTCAAGCCAATGAACCAAGAGTTTTCCATAGATCAGCAAAGTCTGAGTTCTGCAACCAGCACCGAGTTATCAGGTGGCTTCTCAATTGGATCAGCCTCATATGGTTACCCTTCAACGATGATGCAAAGCTTATATGACCCTGATCCTCAACCGCAACCACAACCACAGCACTCACTTTTCACCAACCGGTCTACGTCCTATTCATCCACAGCAAATTATGGGACATCCTCCAATGAACCACCACCAACTTGGTCTACAGTCTCTTCCCTTTTGAAGCCGTCAATGCCAAAGCAGCATCATATTGGATTTCACTTTTCCAACAATACTCCTTTCTGGAACGCTTCAGCCGAGTCACTTGGTGACATAAGAGCAGGTGCTTTTGCTTCATCACAAGCACAATATCAAACGCCTACTTTTGAAGAGAAACCCAATTGCCCAAGTAATCTATTAAACAAGGTAACTAATTAGTTAATTAATGGTTTCAACTTTCAAGTTTATAAAAATCCATGGCTAGCTAGGGTTTTTTCTTTTTTTTCCCCCCTAAGGAGACTATATTGATTGAAGTGCAGCTCAAGAGTGAAGAATCTATGGACTCGGCATCTGTGGCGAAGAAAAGTGTTTGTGAACCCGCATTCAAGAGGCCTAGAATTGAAACTCCATCCCCATTACCAACTTTTAAGGTACTATGCAGTCATACATATTTTTTTTATCTCAAAGGTTTTTGACAATGCAAGATTGTTCAATCTTCATAATAATTATACTTTAGATTTTCATCAAGTTGATATGTGTGGACAGGTTCGGAAAGAGAAGCTAGGGGACCGGATCACTGCTCTTCAGCAATTGGTTTCACCTTTCGGAAAGGTGAACTTCTTCGGATGTCTCTTTCACCTTTTTTAATTTTTTCACAGCTGCTACGACTGTGATAGAAATATAGAATTAATACCTTTACTTTTTTAGACATTGAAAGGTAAGAACTAACCCGGATATCATATTCTTGTTGATCTTAATAGACCGACACGGCATCCGTTCTTCACGAAGCCATCGAGTACATCAAGTTCCTTCACGATCAAGTCAGTGTATGTTTTCCATTGTTCTAACCTTGCTTTAAACAAAATCCTAATTACATTAATTCTTCCAAAAGAAAAGTTTTATGACAAGGCTTTTCTGATGTGTTTAAATTTATTCTTCTTGTCTTGAATTTCAGGTTTTGAGTACTCCATATATGAAAAATGGTGCTTCCATTCAACACCAGCTGGTACTGCAAAATGCTTATATCTATTATGTAGCTATAGTATAATGATTATAATTTATAATCTATATACAGATTTCTGAGGTGGATTTTTGAAACATTTATATATATCTGTGTTTGAAGGGTTGTGATGATCTGAAGGACTCAGAAGGGCCAAAACAATATTTACGAAGCCGAGGGCTGTGCTTGTTGCCGATTTCAAGCACATTCCCGGTGGCTAATGAGACCAATCCTGATTTCTGGATGCCTACATTCGGAGGCGCACTCATCAAGTAGAGAAGATGAAACCAAAGAGACTCAGCCAGTGGAGAGTTAATGATGACAATATTAACTATTTGCATGTGTACAAGGAGGATCATGCCAGAATTGGTACAGAGAAAAGCTGAAAACAGAAGGAAAAGGGAGAAAGAAAAAAAAGGAAGTGACCCTTCAAAGATGGACAAGGAATGCTGGGCCAGGTACAAGCAGAATGATGTAGGCTAGCAAATGATTGGTGACCACTGGAAGAGAATATATATATATATATATATATATATATATATATAGTAAGCTAAGTGCGTTTTGATTAATAACCCCAAGTGTTAGTAATTTAAGGTCGGTGAGGGGCTGGAACAAGTGGTAAATTCAGCGACATTAATTTGATATTAGATTAAAGATAATTTGTTGCTGTTGTTGTTAGAGAGAATATATTATATATATAGCTGAATTTAGAAGATGGGGCTCAAAGACCATTTGTTCCTGCTGATCAATATATTAGAGCAGTATGTATTTTGTATCATTGAAGTGCTGGCACTAACTTTTATTATTTATTAAGGCTAGAGAAAAATAGAGGATTATATTGTACTATTAATTTGATTTCTGTTCAATTCAATTTTTACTCTTTCTCACTTGTTTATTTGCTTGAAATGGGTACTGGAAGTGGCTCACTTCCCCTTTTTAGAATTACTTCTTTTTTTTTGGTTTACTTCTCAAATAGTGTGTTTATAAATTATATGTGAGGCCACGCGAGCTTGCCTTTTCAAGCACGTATCAAATATGTATCAAATCATTCTGTTTTGGCAATGAGTTATTATGCCTTTTGCAAAGTGGCGACATAGAAATGCATCCAACATACTTTATAGATTGGGATCTGCTCTATCACGATTTTCTTATATATAGAGAAATGTTGATATGACTAGTTTAGATATGATATTGTGAATTTAGTTATTGAGCAACATTAACCGGTTTTCACATCCATATTTTCCTTATGCATTATTAGTGCTGTCAAAGACCAAAGTTATAGTGGGATGTGTCCTAATGCTATGTTTGCATTGAAGAGAATAGAGAAAAAAGAAATAAAAGAAAATATTTATTTTAAACATTTTATATTTAAAATTTTAAAATAAATCTTTCATTTTTTTCTTCTTATTTATTTTCTTTTAATCCAAACATAACCTAAATATTTGAGTGTGATATCTAATTTAATTGAAAGGTCCATCCGCATTTTTTCTCCCTAATTGCAATTAGCCTTTATTCATGTGATTACAATGTGCCCCTCATTGCACCCAGCAAGTTATCTCCAATGATAATGCTCAAAATACGACATTCCCATAAATACTTCATATATACTTGTTTTATATGTGATTGTGTGTGGAACTATATATAGAAAAACGACTATTATTGTTTTATGGTTAATTGCACGCAGATCACAATAATTTGACATGACGTTTAAAGAATAGGAATATTGGAGCAATTCATCCAAGATCCTACTTAATGGTTTGTAAGTTTTTACGTGAATTAATTATTAGGACTCAATTTTTATAAAAAAAATTTATCTTAAAAGATTAATTTATTGAGTAGAAATATTTTATGATTTAAAGTATTATATTAAATTTTTTATATTATTTATGGTTAATTTATATAAAAATAAAAATAAAAATAAATTTTTATTAAATAAATTTTTTATACAATTAGTACATCAAGAGAAAAGAGGAAAAATAATGATGACAATAAATTAGATGTAAAAAATGTGAGAAAATGAGTATATATATATATATATATATATATATATATATATGATATGAACTCATATATATATATATATATATATATATATATATATATATATATATATATATATGATATGATATGAACTCATCTTTAATCCTTTACTCTCAAAATCCAAAAATTGATAGACTTCATTTTGAATTCCCATATATGAGCCGCAAACAAGTGTTTGACAAAAATAAAATTTTTTTGCTTCCAATAAAATTGCAATGGAAAGCGAGAACCCAACATTTGCGTTCACTAAAATCATAAACAAACTGGCCAATGGTTACAAACACCGCATATATGCTATATATAAAGGATGGTCATGCAGTTGACAAATGCCATGTTCTTTTCATCCCAATACTTTGGTAGTGATGTAAATCCTGTGAAGATTACAGATCCCGGAGGCTCGATATTATTAGAAATTATATACACACACACGCACACACCAACTTATTAATTCTCTCTCTTGCAAAGCTTATATAATAAAGGATGGACCAATTAGACGGCTCAATAATCAATTAAGTAAGCAAAACAGGAATAAGCTTAAAGCTGAAGAATTCTCCATGAGAAGTGACTAATCATGAAAAAGTATCACTCTAGTAATTAAAAATAAATTTGATAGGTATCTCTTGGCACTCCTCTTATCATTTTTATTCTTGACTTTTTGAATTGATCAGACGATAGTTATTACACCATATATACCATACTTTCAAGCAAATCGGGATCATTACCCCTCTCTCTCTCTCTCTCTCTCTCTCTCTCTCTCTCTGGACTTCTCCACGGATATCATATCTTAGTTTTCTTTATAAAGGTATGAATAATATAAAAGAAGATACATAAAAGGAATTTCATAAAGTTGGGGAAAGAAAAGCATGAAGCATCATCATGATGCTAATAAAATATGTGTATTATGACTCCTCACACATCTTACTTTGATACAAAACTTTCTCTTTTTCTTGTTTTGGCTAATCCATTGTAAAGGCTTTGTGTTTCTATCTTGTAATGCAAGTTTTTATTCCAGCTTGAAAAGGGTTCCTTCTTTTTTTGTGCCTTTGAATCTGATATTGCAAGCCATTCTCAACCAAAAATATCGCTTAAGCTCTTCGAAAGGACGTTGATGTAGCAATGTAATTAGATTCTTCCATGACTGGGACGGCAACCTCTCCCTTGAAAACTTTTTTTTTGCACTTCTAGGCTAATGTAGTAATGCTTGGATGTTAATTAGGAGAGAAAAGAAATTAAAGAAAAAAGAAAGAAAGGGGAAGGGAAAAAAGAAAAGAGGGAATAAGTAATTATTTTTCTTTATTTTTATTTGAATATTTACAATCCTCTAAAATAAAAAAAGAATTAAATGTTTATAAAAATGAACAAGAAAGGATTTTTCAGTATCATATGAAAATCCTTCATTTTATTCACCTCCTTTTATAAACCTCCTAAACAAGATGAAGGTTTAACTAAAATTCTTTCATTTCCCATCTTTTTTTTTTATCTTTTTTTCCTTCATCCAAATATATCTTTAGTGTTGTCAAGTTGGCATGTTTGACCTAAACGAAATGTTCTCATTTGAAAAGGGGACGAAAGGATATTAGGGTGGAAGACATACAGATACTGACTTAGGCATAATGCTAGTTGACACTGATTATTCCCCAAGTTATAATAATAGGAACAATAATACGGAATATTGACGTCATTGTATGCCAAACTTGGGGCTGAAAACAAGGACAAACTTTTTTCTTTGGTCAGCAACAAAGATAAGCATTGGGGAGTACGTACTTGTAGAGCTGGGCCTAACTTGTGGAATTAAAGTTAGATACTTAGATATTACGTTTGGGTTGGGTTGGCCTTTATGAATATCAAGTTTGGGCTTGACTATATATGTATGCTTCAGCATAGTTTGGGTTTGACTAACCTAGAAAATCAGCGTGTGTTTAAAGTTCAAACCTGATGAAGCCAGATAAACATAAAGTATTTTAGCATGTTTACAACATGCTGTGAGTAAGTAAGCATATTCATTCACATAAAAGAAAACGAGGAGGAAACACTGTTCTTTTTTCTTTGTGAAAACACTGTTCTCACAATTGTGGAAATACTACCTAGTTTGCCTAGTTCTTTGTTCCATTATGGACAGCGAGGGAGGAAGCCCAGAGTCATTAGTAGCCCATATTGATATGACTATTTGGATCTGACAAGAGTAAAGTTCGAAGGGAGGCCCTGTTTGTTGCTACTGAAGAACAAGTGGCTAGAGCCTCGTATAATATCTCTAGCATCTAGTAGGAATGTCATCGGTCTCCACGAAGCGACAGTGCTCTTTCCGTTCTTACCTCATTTTTACCGTGATATTCATTTATAATTCTTATGAAAAGATAGGCATTTAGACATATCTATAAATATTTAATAATTTAGAATAATTTTAAAAATTATAAATACTTAAAATTTAGTATTTTATATCATAATTTGGTCTACTAATTTATAATATATATATTAAGTCAATTATATTTTGTAATAGTCAATTCATTTAAATATTTATTATTTGAATGATATAAGTTTTTTAATAATTTTTATTATTGTGAATTCATTTACTAAAAATTTTTTATTATAAAATAATAAAAAATATAAATTCTCATATTATTTTAAAAAAATTATAATATATGAATAATATTAAAACAAAAAATAAATAATTTTTACAAGTATCGGGAATACTGAAGAGGCAACTAGTCTGATCCCCACCCCCAAGCCCCATCTCCATTTAATAAATAGATACTTGTCCCTTGCCTTGTTTCAATAATCTTCACGAAGAATTTTGCCTTCCCTCACTTCAAGCTCACAAAATGTACAACAATAACAAGGCCACTACGTTAACAGAAACATGATTAATATTTTCTTTTGTAATATAAAAATTTAGAAATAGGAAAAGTTACTTAGTAATTAGTAGATGACTTTTGACTAATCACTTAGAAACCGAATTCAAAACTTTTACTTTTACATCAAAACAATTGGATCCTGATAATTGACTCGACTCAATTTAGTTTCTACTTGGGGGATTAGAACTTGATATATATATATATATATATATATATATATTAATTGTGGTTTGAAAAAATCTTGCATACAAATACAATGTAACCTATGCAAGAAAGTCTAGGGATTTTTGCTCAGAGATCCTGCCTCTGTCAGAACTCTGATTCGAGGCATCAGATAGAAAGCTCTTAGAGCGCATGCATCGTTGAAGACACCTATCAAAACAGGACAGAAAGTGCTGCTTTCTCCTGCACAACCTTTCGCAAAATCTGCAGAGGATATCATGGAATTGGTATTTGGTAAACATATAGCAGCCAAAGATATGAGAACGCACGGAAGAAAATGGAAGAAGAGGATTGTTAGCTTCAACTGTAACCGCCACAAGCACCAAAAGAATTATGACCCTTGAAGCTCCTGTCCTCATATTGTACCTAGTCTCAGAATGTGGAATAGTCAATGTTGAAGAAATAGTTGTAAATTCACGCTACACTTCAAGTCGATATATATATATATATATATAAACAAGATCATGAGAAGAGCCTTTCAAATAGTTATTTCGTGTAACTTCTCAGTTCGTGATCAATATATTGATGATCCTTTGAATCTCTGGATACATGAATTTATAAAAATTCCCAAACATGAACTTAGAAATGATACCCTTCAAGCCCTCGCTCATTGATAAATACAATTAAGTATTTACACAAATTTTCATGTATAAACTTGAACATAATCTCTTATGCTATACATAAAATTATGATTAAAAAAAATTAATACTTTCAATTTAAGGTACACAATTATATTTAAAAGTTAATATACAAAAACTTTATAAAATATTTTACAAAATTTGTGGGCATTTAGGTTATTAAGTAAAAAAAAAAAAATTCTTTTCTCTTTATTATCAATTGAATGCTTAAACTACCACGAGAATTTGTCTATTTTCTTGTCTATGTTTGGGAATGACAATCTGTTTGAAAGCTCAACCACAATCTCTAGTGTCTTGTTGCTGGGCAAAATCCAACCATGCAAGGATCGATTCGAAAATAGTGTTTCCCTTTGAGGCAACGCATCAACTTTTGATTGGAAAATAATAAGATGGATAGACAAGAACAACAGCCAAGAGATACTGTGTAATGTAATGGCAGCTTGCATGCTGATTGCTGATATATGGTGGGGTGGGGCATGACATGATATCTGCTTGGAACTCCATTGTGTAGTTTTCATGTGAAATCGTGAGCCGGGTTTCTTTTGTTGTTTCGCAGAATAACATGATTTGATGGGTCAAGCTTCCATTAGATATAGGAAAAGATGAATGAGCGAGTTTATCAAGGAAAAGTTTGAGTCAAGTGCTTTGAATTGGAAAATTTCTTACTAAAAGATTTAGATTTTATCTAAATTTTAATATATAATATTATAAATATAATCTAATAGTACACGTTTATATTTATTGTCATGCATCATACTTTTACTGATTTAATATAATATTAAAAAAATACTTAAGAATTTTTTCTTAAAATGAAATGCAATAATATTAACAATTTGTATATAATTTGTGAAAATAGATTATATAAGTTCACACAACTCATGCTTTTAAAGCTGCAACATGAGAAACTATTGGAAGTAATTTGCCGGAGGTCATATATAGTTTTAAACTTTCCATACTATCATCGTAAAAAAAAAACTACTGCTATAGAAAAACACGTATAAAATTTTTTACAACTTTAGTGGATGATTATATATATTATAATTGAAAAGTTATTATATATTATATTTATTCTTACATTGTCCCTTTCTTAAAATCTGTCTATCTGGTGAAAAATGCGTTCTACCTTCCAACTCTTTTTTGATAATTTAGTACGAGAAAGAAACCCAATAACAAAATTCAGAAAATAAAGAAGTTCAGTTATCCATTGTCCACAACAATAAGCTGAAAATGAATTCCTACTTGATTTGATTTGCAATAAAGCTAGGCTAGTCTTTGTACTCATCTAGAATGTTAAGTAGGAGATGTCTATTAGATTGGGTTAATCTATGAATACAAAGATTTTGACTCGATCTAAACCATAATTGAAGGGTTAGATGGGGTTTGCGGGTTGAATTAAGTTTAAAAATTTACAATCAGTTGAAGATGGGTTAGATTACGGGTTGAAAAAATTTTAACCCATTCAATCCAACCCAACTTATCTTTTAAAAAAAATAAAAAAATTATGTTACTTTTATATTCAGCATACTAAACATAATATTTATTTTTTTTCTCTGTTAGACCTTATGTGACTTATTGTATTTGACTTTTGAAATTTATGTTAGTTCTTTTTATGTCTAAAATTAAGACTTGTTATATTATTTTTATAATTTGTAACTTCTTGTATTTGACTTTTAGTTTGTTTAAGCTTTTGTATGTTATATTTTGTTGAAATTTATTAAGTTGTTTATTATGATGTGTAATAAATTTTTAAATTTATATTAATTTAAGCATTTAATTTAGTAAATAAAATTTTTTTTTAATGTATGTCAGACTCACGAGTTTAACCCAACCTAACCCACTAATGTGTCGGTTGGGTTGGTTCGAGTTTTAGAAAAAAAATTTCTCAAACCCAACTCAACCCACTGTTTTGATAAGCAGATTAGGTGTAAAAATACCGTAAACCTTACCCAACCCATAAATACCCCTAATGTTAAGGATGGGCCCGGATGAAATGTAGTTGAAAATTGAGAATGTCTTTTTTCTTTTAGACAGAAATGGAGGAGCATGTCTTTGTCAAATTAGTTAGAAAATCAGGGTCATGGCAAATCAATTTTTATTGAAAAGACATGATATGCTTTCGCTGATTAGCACCGTCCTACCAAAAATATGCCATACACTATGATCTCAATGAAAATTAGTAACAATCTCCAAATTCTTGTATTAAAAATAAGCACTGTATTTGAGGATACACTATCACAAGCGACCACAATTGTATTGAACATAAGTAGTAATTTACTCTCTCTCTCTCTCTCTTTTTGCTATTAACATCTTATTCTTTTTGATATAATGGAAACTGGATACTGAATATGCTGATGCAGAACACTCTTTTGCCAAGAAAAGAAACGTCAAAGGGCAATGCATGGAGAATAAAAATCACTGAGATCCCTTGAGCTTCTTTGCAATGCCAGCAAAGTACTTCCCCTGATGGAAAGCTTGAGCCAACTCTAACTCAGAAGGCCGTCTTGAACCATCACCAGCGTAAGTGCCAGCACCATATGGGGAACCACCCTTCACCTTCTCCATCTCAAACATGCCAGCGCCGAATGTGTATCCAATGGGCACAAAAATCATCCCATGGTGAACAAGCTGAGTAATGGATGTCAACCTGTAGAATTTTAAAATCAGAAAAAAAAATAATGATTAAGTTTGGTCAGAATTATGTTAGTTTGATCTCTTACGAAGATACACAAAATACAGTGGTGGAAACAACTGAGTGTGGTTTCGTGACTCACGCGGTGGTAGTCTCTTGTCCACCTCCCTGAGAACCAGTGCTGTAAAAGATTCCTGCAGGCTTTCCTGCAAGTGCCTGTGTACGCCAGAGGCCTCCAGTTGCATCCAAGAATGCTTTGAATTGAGCAGCCATCAGTCCAAATCTTGTGGGGAAACCAAACAACAACCCATCAGCTTCAGGTAGCTCATTGGGTGTAATAACTGGTACATCACTCTTTGGAGGTGCTCCCATCTTTCCAAGGACCTCTTCAGACAGTGTTTCAGGTACCTGTGTGGATAAGAATATTATCAGGGCAGAAAGATAATTCCCCATATCTTCTGAGTTATAGCCTCTAATGGAGGGTAGAACTACTATGATTATTTAAACACTTTGGTGACGAGAAGCCAATATTGAAGAAAGTTGTTAACTCCTGTACACGTCTATAATTCTACATATTTAGAAGGTGCATTCGCAGGATGATAGTATTTAATAACAGGTGGAATAACTGAGGAGGAGTCAGTGGGTTTTTCCTTCCCCTCCTCAAGCAAGCAAAAAATAAAATAAAACTAGAAATCCATTATATACCTCTTGAATGAAAATGAAAGGTTTATAACTAGAGAAACTTATCTTACAAACCTGCCAGAGTTTTGCTTCGACTCCTTCCACGGAAGCAGCCCCTTTTTTAATCTCTTCGGCTAGCTTCTCGACATGTCCATACATAGAGTAGTAACTAAATGTGCAATGTAAATTTTAATCAGATTCTCATTATTATGATAGACATTAAATATAACTTCAGATGGAGGATGTGATAGGCTTTATGGTACTAATTATCCACAAAGAAGCCAAAAAAAAAAAATAAGAACAGAAGACTTTATTTGAAACTGATGGAGTTGAGACACTCTTTATTAGTGCAAAGACGAATGAGCTCTGCAGGAAATATTAAAATTTGGATCAATAAGACGAAAGCTCACTGTCACTATAACCCAAAATATAAGGTGTGAGGAAAGATTTACGATATGTGCCGTTAATGCATCAAGACAGGATTATGGTGGCACTATGCTATCACCAAGAAAAACTATGAGCATTAATTTTAGTACCAGACAAGATATGGTGACATTGACAACACATACTCTACAGTACGAAACCATTTAGTTGAGCTTTCCCTCTTTTGTATAAGAATAGAAAAGGTTAGGATTAAAGAAACATTTTCAAAAATTAAAGTTTTAGAGAAATTGCAAGACTAGGAAATAACGACTAATCCTATTAGTTATCCTTCACGGACATGTTGCTGGAACAGTCATCCATAATGATGAATGCCAGGACCACACTCTCTCAAAAGTGCGTGGGGCTTGACCTCTTCTTTCCATGGCTATTGCCCTTCTATTGTGAAAAGGTAGGTTGGTATTCACCATCATATCTTTCTTTCTTGCAGATGCAGCAAATTCTGAAACACCACCCCCAAAAAATAAATAAATAAATAAAATCCTCAATATCAAAATTCTCTTTCCCTCAGTTTCTTTATCGTTCTTTTTTCAATGTTCATCGTTCTAGGTACCCCGTGAACCAAAAGGGAAAAGAAGAAAAGAGGATGAAGAATTGATCAAGCACTATTCAGAAAAAAAAAAGAATTGATCAAGCACTATTCACAAAAAAAAAAAAAGAATTGATCAAGCACCCAAGAATCTGACCACAGATCTGTGTCAAAATTTCTGCTTCTTGGGTGCAACACTGAACAATATATTAATTTCTCCTCATGCTCTAGCAGACTTGATTTGTGGGTTATTTGGTAATTTACGTGATTCTTTAATTTGGCTTCGCTGCATTCTACTTAGGTCCAACGGCCAGAAGTAATTCATCAAAAGTTCATTGATGACAAACATAAAAATCTTCAAGGGAAAAAACAACAACATAGCATGGACTTCTGAGAGCTGCTATTTAGTAAAACAAAACCTTGATGGCTTCAAATACCCTGAAGGAAATGATGAGGTAATACCAGCATTCATAGTTGACTTCCCCTAATGAAAATTCTACAATAGAAGGACACATAATGCACTAAAACTTACAGCCACAGAGACCCACTTCCCAATTCAGCTGTCTACAATTACTCGATCCAATACCAAATTGACGAACTGGGAAGGGAAGCATATCACCATCGACAACAAAAATGATAAGACAGCATCAAAACGAAAGAGGAGAGTAACTCCGCAACCAGCGAATAAGATGAACCGATCAACAAAGGGGAAAAAAAAGAGATCCTGTTATCAATCATTATATATGGAGAAAATGAAGGAAACCAAAAATTCAAATGAAGTTAAGGACTGAGAAATGAATGAACTTTACCATAGTAAAGCGAAAAGTAAGGAGAAAAGAAGATAACCCAATGAAAATAGGGTGGTGTTAAAAACTTCCCTATCAAAGCATCTGATAGCGCGCAACAAGAACGCATAGAAAAAGCAAGAAAGAGGAAAGAGGAATAATGGCTTACACAATGTAAACTTTAATGGCCATTGATGGTCTCTGTGCTGCTCTGTCTGTCTCTGTCGAAAGTAGAAACCCAAAGGAGGAGGAGGTGGTGATGTTGGTGAATGGAACGTTGACAGAGTACCTATACTTATAGTGCCCACGCCTTCTGTGACAAGCTCTAAAATCTAAATTCCCTTCCTTTTCTTTTTTAATCTTTTTATTTATTTATGGATTTCCTTATTTGGTCTTTTTTTTAATAAAATTTACTTTTTCATAATTGTTATTTATTAATATTAACATTATTTTAGGTACCAAAAAAAAATTAACATTGGGTACATTAAATCTTAACATTATCTATCTATAATATATACTATTACAAAAGAGATTATCTTCCTTGGTATTCACTTTTTTTTATTCTTAAAAAGCCCTTACAAATTAATTAAATATAAATTAAAAATAGATAAAAATATAAAAAAAAATTAATAATCATACTATGCAGCTACAGTACTTTTAATTTAAAATAGTCTTAACTTCTACGACAGTTATCTTTTTTTAACATTAATTGCCATGAAATATAGTTCATTTTTCATAAAATTATCTTTGTTAAACTAAGTATTAATTTATTATTATAATAAATGTATAATTAAATTTATTTTTATTTGAGTAATTAAAATAAATTAATTAATAAATAGTTATATAAAGTGAAATAAAAAAGTGCAAATTAAGAACCACCAAAAAGTTAGTTTAAATTCTTTTATTAATGAGTCATCTATAAATACTCTTATAAGTGCTCAATAAATTTGGAAACAATGTTCTGATATTAAATTAAAGTGAGCCTTTTTCTCAACTTAAATTTTTATTTACCAAAATAAACTAGTTTGAATAAATTACTTTCTCATTTCTTGTGTTTTGTGTTCACTATAAAAATTTCTCTTCTATTACAAAAATTTATATAAATTTTTGTAAAGTTTTAATTTTGATTTATTATCAATATAAAATTTTTTACATTTCCATTTAATTATGTACTAACATATTATTGAAAAATTTTGAATTTTTCAAATATTTGTTTTCATAATTAAACTATTTTAAAATTTTCTAGATATGTTCATAAATTATTAGATACTATATGAAATTACACTTACAATAAATCAAAAATTAAATCTATTTCTTTATACTAATGAAAATGTCATTACAATTAATTCTAAAATGATGTCAGGCGTTATATATTCATTAACTAATTTGTTAGTAATTAATGAATGTTTTGTGATCAACTTCAATTTTTATTTTTTTATGTAAACAAAAAAGAAAAATGCATTCATTTCATATAGGAAAATGATTAATGTCACAAAAAATTCTTTACGATATGATTCACAATTCAATTTCATCCATATGATCTCAACTCTCCCATGATTTCCATTAAAGAAAAAAAAAAGTAGAAGTTTCACTTTGTTACAGTGACAAGTTTCATTACAACTTTGTGAATTATTTTTCGTGTTATATAGCACTACTCTTTTGTATAATAAAATTAAAAATTTAATTTATTAACCGCCTTAAATGTTATTTTATTCATGAGTTAATATCTCAATTAACAAGTCTGTCAAACTTGACGATACTTAAGAGCAATATGTAACAATATTTCTTTTCTATAAATATAAGGGTACAAGAGATGAGAGAATAATTTACTCTAATGTTATTATTGTTATTATATATTTAATTTTGATGATATGTAAGTTATAGTCTTGATAGGATGAGTTTTATCTGTAACGTTAAAGATTCAAATTTTGTTTTTGGCTTTGTTTTGGGGTTTTTTACCCCGTAAATATACTAAAAAAAAAATTCAGATTTTGTTAAAAAAAAAAAGACTCTTTGAATGTGTTGTTTATGACGCATAATAATGTGAATTACTTTGTTTAAAAAAATTGATCCTAAAATAAGCATTATTTATGAGATAGTCATGAATTTGATTTGGGATATTTTTGAATTTTTTTGTTTGGTCAACAGATATTTTTGAATTCAACAAACTCATAAATCAGTAGGTTGTGTTGGGCCAACATTGTCTCCAACTTGAACTAACTCAATTTGCATATGTGTGAGATGAGATGAGTTAGGGTCAAGTTCATTAGTTTATATCTTTCATTTTTTTTAAGTGAAATGATATTGTTATACTAATATTTTTTTAAATAAGTGAAAAGAAGTCATTCTAATTATATATTTTGTTGAAGAAAACCTTATGTTTGAATATTTTTAAGTAAGGGGGAAGGGATGGGAAAGAAAGAAAAGGAGAGAAAAGGGAATGAAAGAGGATGGGTGGGAAATTATTTGTCTTTCTTTAAAAGTTTAAGTTAAAAAAAAAAAAAGAGGAAAGAAGAATGAATGAGAGTTATTTTTTTTAATTTAATTTAAAATTAAACCTTTTTCCCTCTTTACCTTCAATTTGAGAAGGAAAATTTTTTTGACTTTGAGAGGAAAGGTCCCTCCTTTCTCTTCATTAAAAATCATTTAAATAAGGGTTTTAGTCACTTTTTTTCTTCTCTTTCCTTTTTTCTTTTTACTTAACATCCAAACATAATATTAGTAAATGGGTTTGATTGGTTTTTATACGGATTGACAGAGTTAACCAGTGAATCAACTCAGCCTCTAAGGGCTGAGTGATTTTGGACTTAATATATTATCTTTAACGCAAATCAACCTATTATTTGTAAGTTGAATTAGGTCAAATTGTACACACTCGATAATAAACCCAACATGATGATAAGACACTATTATCTGATGCACACAACCATCTTTAACAAATTTATTTTCCGTTGAGTCTTTAAATTGCAAAGAGATTGCCAATAATAATTTATTTTTTAATTCGAGATACTTTTTTATTAATATTAAATAATTTTTTACATCTGCCAATGCCATATGCAACCAAAACAAATACCTAACGTATTTATAGAAATATATATAGAAATTGTAAAAAAGATAGAAATAAATATAGAATAATTGTATCTGCTTACCATAGACAGATATAAAAAACTATTTAATATTAATAAAAAATTAATTTTAATTTTAAAAATTACAAAATGTAAAAAAATTATAAAATTAAAAAAAAATGATTTTTTTTTTAATTTTTTGGTCCTTACTTAGATATTTTTACATCTTTTGAGTTTAAGACTAATTAATTCTATTTAGAATATTGAGATTGTTCTTCCAAAAGTGAGTTTCCACTAGGAGAAAATTTTTATAATTTAATTTAAAAATTATATGCACAAATTAGAGATTATCATATATATTAATAAGCACGTACAAATCTTATAATGAAAATTTTTTATTTAATTTATGAATGTAGGAATTTATTTGTACGTTTCAAAATGTTAGTTATGTCATCCAAATGAAAAGTTCAAGATGACAACTTTAATAGAGTGTCCGTGCATTATTTTTCTTTTACATTCATTAAAAACCTTCCAGTTTCTAACAACTAAAAAACATTAAGGAAAAAACGACGTATCTGTACAAATATTGACTTGAAAATTTCTTGAAAACGCGACATACGCACTACAATAAACATAATCACTTGTTGACATTATAGTTTGGTATTTTCAAGTGGTGCATCATAGATAATGATGTCCTTAGTCTAAATCATGTCTCACTCTCTCGTAACATATACGGCCTTTGACTCCAAGCATTCTTATTTACTGCGTATACAAGTAATTCATGCTCCTATTTGTTTCATTGAAGTCGTAAAGTATATGCTATCCATGTTTCAGGTTTTGTAATCTGAATGGTTCTTACGTTTAAAGCACTCTTTGCTTTCTTAATAGAGGCAATTATCATGATTTGATAATTTGTTTCTGTTATTTATATACTAGTCTATGCACCTGTAAATTTACAGGTATTTTTTTTTATATCTAATGTGTTTTTCTTATTATGATGTTTTTTTTTTGTTATTCATTTACACTTTTAATAATATAATTTTAATTTATTTTTTATATATATTTTTAAAGTAACAATAAAAATGCAAAATTAAATTATATATATATATATAAAATATGAAAACTTTTAATATTGATTAAGCATACCACATAAAAACATTCAAACATAAAGACACTAGTATCTATAATGTTAATTTTTATGTGTCTTTATGGGAAGATAGTAGAGGGATTTTAGACAGCGGGAAGAATTGTTCCAGTAACGAACAGTGAATGAGAGGGATTTCAATTTTAAAGAGTAAGCTGTAGCGAAGAGACAAGATAACAACGAATGAAAGGAATTTCAAAGAGTAACAAAATGTTTGCAAGAATAACTAATATCTAATAGCAATTAGGAGGTGCTATGTGACAATTAGAAGCAATCAAATTAGTTAAATATATAATAGATGTATATGTATGTATGTATACCATATATATGTGCTGCTAAATTGAAGTCATAGTTTGAAAAATGTTGCTTTTGTGATGATGGATATGTTGGAGGAGGGTGAATAATGCAGTGATGCTTTGGGGTCTTTGTTGGTCAAAAATAGTTGCCGGCAGAAACATTGGTGATGGCCGAATAATGGGATGATGACTGGGAAATGTATCTCGCAGCAAATAGGAACATGAAAACCTTTTCCATGTTGCATCAGTGCAGGATTTGCCCTGTACCCAGATCTCATTCATTTTCAAATGAAGATACTGAAAATGTCCTTAAAGGCAAAGGCTAAAAAGAAAGAGTCATGCCATTTGTCAAAGAATACTTTCATGAAACTATTCATGAATTTGGGTTATTTAGTCAGTTCTGTTTTTTTCTCAATCAACTGTAACATTAAAAAAAAATTAAAATAAACAATTAACCTTTATAATTTTACTCGATTTAAATTTTAATTTTTATAATATTTTTTTTAAATATTTGTCTCTATAATTTCATTCATTTAAATTTTAATCTCTCCGGGACTAATACCTTACTAATTAAAAATTATAAAAATTTTTTTTTATGAAAAATAGATATCAATACTTTATTAAATAGAAATTATAAGGATTAAAATTCAAATAAATAAAAAATATAATGACTGATACTTTAACAGTAAGAATTAAAATTTAAATGAGCTAAAAAAATTATAAAGATCAAAATTTAAATTAGATAAAATTATGAGAACTAATTATTTTTTTAACTTAAAAAAATCCAGCATTTGACAAAACGTAAATCAAATGGTTTAACTCATATTCATTCATGTGTCAATTTAGGAAACTAATTTCGGAAAAAATAGTATTTCCCAAAAAAAAACACAGAGCCCCCAATTTACAAATGAGAAAATCCAAAGGCGAAAATCAAATATATCAATTTTAATTGCAAATATTCTCTTTCTGGACATCGGCCGGCCTGTTAATTTATTCAGAAAAAATTATTAAATACTGTTCGGAGATGAAAATTTGGAATTAAAACATTGGAATTGAAATTGAAATTGAACCCTTCAATTTTTAATTTTATGTTTGGTGTGCTACATAGATTTAAAATTCTATTCTTAATGACAATTTTAAAAAATTAAAAAATAACTTACAAATAAAACTACTCTCAATTCTTAACTTTGATTCTAAGAATTTTAATAATAACGAAACAAAAATTAATAAGACCCACTCTATAATAAAAAAACTTGTGATATAATAATTTTGCCTATTTCAGTTTAATATTTTGAAAAGTCATCACTAGCCATCGATGCTTCTTTCATCACCACCACTATTGCTACTCTCCACTATCATATAATTTTTAAGGTTGTCAATTGTCACTCAATATTAGTATTGTGGCCATTGTTAGCACCCCACAAGATATGGATATATGGGCTAACTCAATTTGACCTATTACAAACTTTTATTAAGTGAATTGAACTAAATCGATCCGTTTGATAAGGGAGTCAAGCGTTTGTGCAACCCTAACCAAGCTCTCAAAATCAGTGGGTTAGCACTCATCTTATAAATTCAACTAGTGTTTTCTAAATTGTGATGAAATTGAATCTGTAAACTAGATATCTGAAAAAATTTAAGGGTTAATGTTAAATAAAAACTTTTATAAAAAATTGTTTTTAAAAATAGTTTATTTTTTTTAACTTTTAAAAATATAAACTTTTCTTTGGTCTTTTACGGAAATTTTTTTATAAACATTACAATAAAATTAATTCCTACAATACAGTCAGACTAATCTTTAATTAAGAGACTTTTTTAAAAGGTGTTTGCTATTCCAATTCAATGCACGCCATTGGGAGAAATAATGTGCCCATATATAATGCAAGATTTGATGTCAAGCTAAAATTGAAGCAAAGTGAGGTTGCCATCCTCTTCCAATGTCTCAGGGCCATGGAGGACCCACAAAGACATAAGCAAGCAAGAAAAAATCATGGCTTTTGCTACACAATGCCATGGCCCCCTCCCATCACGTATCCAATAGAATAGTGTTGCTTTGCTTGGAGCTAGGAGAAAGAAAGACCACAAGTCTTCTCAGATGCTCCTTTGATTTCTTTTCTTGTGTTCCTTTCTTCCCTTCTTTTCCCCTTTACCCTTGTTTTTCTGCTTTGCAGATGGACCACCGAACATTCTTCTCCGCAATCATAGCCCTTAATTAAATGGCTCTTGGTGGGTTTCTATTTGCCTTCGAGGGAATAGCATTATAGAAACTTTCTCCATCATGTGCCGTGAATGATTTTACATTTTTTTTAATATATTTTCTTAATAATTTTTTAATTATTAAATAAAGTAAGTATTTAATATTTTTTATATTTTTAAGATATTAAAAATTTTATTTTTTATTTAATATTTATTTTATTAAATATTAAAAAGATTATTAAAAATTTTATTTTAAAGAATATGGCATTACTCTATTCGCGTATATATTTCACCACTCACATGACACCATTGCAGTGTCGCATCTATGCAGTTTTCTTTTCCAAGTATCTTCACTTTCTTGTTTGAGAGCTATAGGCTCTGTTATTCTAGGAAATTAACAGAGCTTGCCAATGTCCCCTAACTCCATTAGTCAAAGTAATCAATAGAATGAATGCTACGGCATACCAACTTAAGTATATAATTTCATATTTGCACATTACTTTTAAGACTTTTGTTTTCATGCGCTAAATTTGATCTTGAAATACATGCAGTACAAAAAGTTATGTAATACAAAAATAATGTGCGATTAGCATTTTCTTACCAACATACGCTTTTAACTTTTCACTTCCCACTTTTATTCTATATCATTTATGTCAGAGTTAAATAAATGCTACATACACATATATAAAATTTGAGGATTGATTTGATTTATATAAAAAAAAATTTGTTTGAGAAGTTATGAAATAGTAATTAATTTGATTTTTAGATATGAGCTTTTCATATAATTTTTTAATATAAAAATCATAACTAAATTTTTTTTACCTCCCATGTTTATCGGAATACCCCTTAAAATTGGGACTTGAAAGATTTAGGAATAAATTTTTTATCATCCCTAAATTGTTCACCATTATTTTCAAAGAAATATCAAATGGACTTTTCCTGTTGCTAAGGTACCAAAATCGTTGGGCTTTTGAACCCAAGCCTAAGAGTAGTTGAACAGCCCAGGTTGGTTTAAAACTGGGCCGAGCTTTTGATTGCTTCTGTTTGTAGGTTTCCTTCAAGCTGTAAAATTACTATATACAACTAACGTTACTCTAAGACCAAAATAAAATTAAAAAAAAAACTAACGTTACTGTATTTGAATTTGTGTATTTAAAATTGTACAACTTATTTACTAAACACATTTAAAAAAAAATTGCCCCTATTAGTGCTGAAGGCAGTAGAAATGCTCTTCAACAAACTCTGCATGGTTTGCTTAGAACTTAGCTAATTAAGCCATATTAATTTCAATATTTAAAAGTCTACCAAAAAGAAAAATAGAAGAATGATGTCGTTTGCATATGCCATCATTGTGCATAGTTTTATAAGCAGCTCCTTTTTTCCCTACAGAACTTAAATTACAAGTACCAATACCATTATTCCTTCAACTAACTAAAGTGGCTATGCTTATAATGTAGGATTCTGTTTTGCCTATAAAGCTGAAATGTGGGGCATTTTAGTGGGTCTTCTAATAGCTTAGAAAGCATTCTAAAGCTCTTGCACAAGTCTGGACAAAGTAAAAAAAAAAAAATCAGGATCCCATATGCTGAACTGAATTTACTCATGGATTTACATGAATTGCATACTCCAATTCCAATATCATATCTTTCTTTGCAGGGGTTTCATTCTCTTGTCTTTGGCTCCGTTGTTTAAAACAAAAAATAACTTTATTTCATTTTGGGAACTTGCTTCTAGACTCTAGTAGGTAGCAGGTGACAAGAATTTAATAATGGCGTCAAAGGAACTATCCATATTCAAATTTGAGATCGTAACTTCCAATGGTAGAATAAAAATAATTGTTCCCATGTCCTTTATTTTCCCTTGTCTTTTCTTTGTTCGGATAGAAACGAAAGAAAAAGTTAAAGGAATCTCGTTCCCGTACCAGCACCACCAACCATTCTGGAAACAATTTTATATTTGCCATCGACAAAAGAAGAAAAAGAGAAAAGAGGGAACTAGCTTTTTGAAAGGAGGATTGGGATTCCTCCCCTTCTCTGTACCATTTGTGAAACATGCTATAAACTATTCTATTTGATTTTTTTTATATATATGTAACCCCATTAGTTGTTATCCTATGGTGATGTTGCCACTAGTTAGATGATGTTCCATCTCTTTAGTGAACTTGAACTTGGTGCATTTCCTTTTGATAAATTTGAACGACCAAAGCTTCAAATATGATAGATAGATAGTGATTAGTAGAGAAGTGGAACAAGCAATGGTTGATAATTTGATAAAAGCTGTAGTGTAATTGTTGCGCCAGCGAAGTCAAATACGTGGACGGTTAAATTTTGCTATAACTTTTTTGTCAGATTCAATTTTAATCCAATGATCCAAAACACTGTCACACTAACAATGTGCAACTAAATTTGTATTTTGTTGTTACACTACTTACACCATATATTTGCTGGATTTTGTGGGCCATGCCTCCCAGTCCCAAACAATGAGATTGTTCATGAACCCAATATTCTATCGAATCACTTCTCAGAATCTAGATTCCTAACGTACGATTGAGCATTTCAGTCCACAATCTTAGGAAGTGGATGATATCATCTAACGTCGTATGAATGTATTTTAGGCCCTACGTAATATGCATATTTATGATGGGTCAACTTCATTGATGCAACAAATCCTACTCTACCCTCTCTTATCTTAGAAGGGAAAAAAAAACAAATTATAACCTTAACTTTCTCACAATAATAAGAGTTAGACATCACATAAGATTCTCACTTGGAAAATTATGTTAATTATAGAGGTTTGCACACAACACAACTATACCTACATAATATTTAAAATGATGTTAAACTATACAATATAATTATTGATAAGCAAAAAAAAATGCATTATTATAAAAAAAAATACATTTTTATAAAAAAAAACATTTAATGAAAGTATTGAATAGTCTTTGAAATAATAGCATCACATGATTTATCAGTAATAAAAGTAAATCAAAATCTAATCCTTTATTAATATCCTCACATAGAACTCATTCAATGTCAACTTTGCTGACCTATTTGAACTTGGACTATATCTAAACTACAATATTGAACTACTAAATTAAAAAATAACAACTTAGACATACAAATTTTCTGATCAAGGAAGCATTTGAGAAGCAACCCTATAGTGTTGAAAGAAATTCCAGAAACACGGATGAGAGCAGGGTTCACAAGTCCTGCACCACCTAAATTCGTGAGGGAAACATTGTAAATTGTAAAAGCAATCAGACTGACGTGAATTATATATATAATAGGATTTAGATCCTTTTTTGTCATATGACCATTTTGTTAGAGAAATAGATAAAAGTTTTTTACATACAAGGACCACCATGATAGATTATAAATTAACTAATTATATTTAAATTTTCTTATATCTTTATTTTTCTAACAGAATACTCTCCAACAGGAAAGAATTCCGATCTTACATAATAATCATTGCAATCATAGTCCAACAGTACCTGTTTACGTAACAGAAGGGCAGTTATAATTGAAAATTACATTAAAGCTCATTCTTACCTGCAAGGTTCCCAATATTAAACAAATCCAAGTCAACTTCACTGCTTTAGCCACCTAAGGCGACTCTTTTGAGTAAAAATAATTCTATCAACCCTCTCTGCCTCCTCAGTAGGAAAGGAATCAATCAGCAATATAAAAAGGGAAATTTAAAGGAAAAAAGAAGTATGAAAAGAATCAAAGATGTCAAGAAAGTTACCAAATACCAGAAACAAAAATAAAAAAGTAGGTGTTGACCAAACTATTCTCGTGACAGATGAATCAACATCACGGACATGAGAGTACATAGTTTAATTTTGATGCAATCTAAATACCTAACACTAAGAGGACGTTTCTTGGAGTTTAATAGAAGTTTTTAAATATTTTAGTGGATCAGAATTAAATGCATGAGTATAATATGCTCGGCGACCTTAACAAACCATGTACTGAATTCTTCATCCATGTTGCTCTTCACATTGACATTAACAACCTGTTCTAAAGACCTTTCATAGAACTTTGGAGGGTGAACCTAATTACCTGCCAAATAGCACTAAGGAAAACACGAAAAATAATTGCATTGCTATCTACTACGTCAGACAAGCTCCTAGTAGGGAAGCAAAGTGGAATAGTAGAATGTATAAATCAAAACCAAATGAAATAGCAACTTGCCTCTTCAACATACAAGAGGCTCACCATGACATAAACTGGGCCTCATCCAGCAAAGTTTAAGAACGTGACAACCTCGTTCAATTCAACATGCCAAGAAGCATTCATAGTAGTATTTCATATGTAAGGAAATCAAAGAAAAATTCGTGAAGCATTTTCTATCAAATCTGACAACTAAACTTCAACAGCAGGTTCCGGAGAATGGTGGAAATCACTAAGAATAGCTCATTCTTTTAAACCATGAGACAGATAAGACCTGCATAGGCTTGCCATATCCTGAGCACATTCTCAATCGTCAGGTAGCATCTCAGAGAAAGCTTAATATCACAATTGACAGTATCCACAGCTTAGTTAGTATGGAGATTCGGAGAAAAGTCTCCAGAGCTAGACTTGGACTATATAGTCTCATTATTAGCAACTAACATTTACAACATGACATGTGCATAAACGACTCACCATAAAAGATAGAAGCCCAGGTGAACGTACTTCAATGGCAAAAGAGACAGGTGGTTGTAATAGTATACTATAGTAATTTTGTGTTACATTGCTAGAGTAAGTTGTGCAAGGACCGATTGTTCATAACTCTTCCTATACTCCAAGACAACTCATTTATTAGAGGTAGATAAAGCATAAAGGCAACTAAATTACAGCGATGAAGCTCTCTATGCTCCACGCCAACCACCTATCCACATACTTAAATATACATGAAGCAATACTGATCACATAATGCAGGGCCATATTTGTCCAACATATCTTGTGAAGAGTTCAGAAAAAGCAGAGAAATGCTCACAGACCAAACCATCCGTCCCCCCCCCTCTTAAGTGGCTGAGGCCAACCCATATTGAAAGTAAACAGTCAATCAGATATTCCTTAAAAGCCACACCCCTAACACAAAATCAAAAGACTAAAAAAAATCAAAGGCAAAGAATCCCTAAATGACTAACGCCTGTCTTAAAAATACTCAACATTACATTCTTGAATATCAAACAGCAGTCAAGGCAAAACCCATTTGAACAGAAAGAAGACTGTTATAAATTGAAGTAGAATCACAACCAGTGTACAGAACCATTCAAACAGAAAATGACAACTAGTGTATTTGAGGTTAAAAATAGTTCTCCCACAACCTTTTATGTTCAGCTCCAAGTTATATTAAAAGATTAACAGACAAGATGAATAACAGAGACGGAATGATGTTATTTATTGTACTAGCTCATATACTTGTGTGATACAGGTACTTTCAATTTCGATATTTTGTTAAAACTGTTCAAAAGATTCTTTGGTATAAATTTTCACTGACAAACTGAACATTAATCCATCATGAATTCATGATATCTTAAAACAATATCTTTACCCAAATTCGTAGACCAACACTGTTATTTGTTCTCTAATATGCAACCATTAAAACATTGGCATCTTAAAAATTTGAAGAATCGAGCATAAATTATATGAGATGGATTTCTAAAATTTCATACATTAGGAGCTTATGTCATCCATGCTTTATATGTAAGAATAATTTAAAGTCCTAATATGGAAACATATAACACAATAATGATGAATATAAAACTAAGAGCTTGAACCATGCATGTGTGAACAATTCAAGAGAATATTAGCTTTTTTTGCATGAATGTTGTGGGAATAAGTAAGTACTTAACAAATAAGAATTATTTTGTAAGAATGTTGATAAATAACAAATTTGCAGTCAAACAAAGCTTATTTTTGTTATACATGGAAATGATTAGTATAGACACAGAAGAGGAAATTCAGTTTAATGGTGAAAAGTGAATAGAAAACTGAGTTGCAAATTATTATATCCAAGACATTTCCTCCAGGTTAATGCATACCTCACCAACAAAGAAAATTTTGACCTTCAATTTCAATTAACATAAACAATAATAGTATAGAGCCTTTATGCTCAAACAACTTTTCAAGTTGGTTTTCTTACAAAATACTCAGCAGTTATCTCTTACGAAAATTGTTTAGAAGTTGTGCCCCAAAATCTCATAAACTTTGACTGCAAATTCTAGGGTAAGCTTCTTTTGAACATCTTCAAAAGCATATTAAGAGTAAGACTGCTTATTGCTTGGGCTACACATACATTGCCACTAAAAATTCATGCCACGGTTTTTTCATTGAAGTATTACCTATAAACGTTTGACATATATGGAAAACAACATGGCAACAAGATAAGTTTTAACCCAGTATGGCAAAATTGCTTGGAGACCAAGAGAAATTTTTGAACTATAAGGCATTACAATTCAAAGGATCAATTAGCAACTTTCTCATTATAACAGCTAACAACAGAGAGCTAGCTTGTCATCTTTATTCAATATACAACATACAAAACAACCTATCACAACAAAAATTTGATCTTCATTTTGTACAGGAGCCACCCAACAAGGTAGAATCAATAAACAAAAACCCAACTCACCTTCTCAGAGGACAACAAATCTTATCAAAATTGATTCTTTCCATCATCTCAAAATATTTTGAATTTCATATCAACTCATCCAATGGTTGCCACGCAGAATCTGAATCAAATTGGATGAATTTCTCCTTATTTTTTCATTATCATCCTCCAGCAATCCCAGACAAATTTCCAAAACTCCTTCTTCTGTGGCCTCTAAAATAATTTCTTCACTATTGCAACAAAGGGAGTTCAAAGCCAACAGGGCATACTGAATTCCCCTCGAGCTTCCATTCCTCAATACCCGAGCTAGAATCTGTACGCATCCATGATAGCTTCCCATTTGCTCCCTACCTTCCTTACACTTAGCCAGAATACCAAGAACTTCGACAGCCCTTTCAAGCCCGGAATCAGCATTTCTAAGCAAAATAGGCACCGCCCCACATTCCACAGCTCTCCTCCGGTTATGAGGGAAAGAACAGATAGCATAAAGCGCGGTGGCCGCTTCTTTTTTCTCTCTCCCTTTACCATCCCGAAGAAGCGAGACCAGAGCTCCTATTGCATATGGGTACGCACCAATTATGGCTTTATTCACTTCCACAACCGCCAAGCTCGTCAGCATAGTCGCCGCCACCGCTCGGCAATCCGGAGAGCTACCCAGCAGAACCGCCACAACTCGACCAATCACGCCCTCGGCCACCAAGCCCACCTTGTTATCGTCGTCAAGACTAAGATTCAACAGCAAGGAGAGAGCTTTCTCCTGCAGAGCATCATCGCCGGAGTCAACACAGTTCAGCACCACCGACACAACCCCTGACTCAGTCAACCGCCGGCGGAAAACCGAGTCACGCTTGGAAAGCCGGGTAAGTCGGTCCAGCGATTCGATTTTGGACTCCATGGACGAGGAAGAAGAGGTGAGGGTGGAGATTAGGGTTTCGGGTTGCGGAGGAGGATGCTGCTTGAGAGGCGAATTCAGAGCATAGTTGGAGATCAAGCTTCTGAGAGCGTGGTTAGGGATGAGGGAAGGGTGATCAGGGAGGGGCAAATTGGTAATTGGGCATGTCCGGTGCCCGGCGTCCAGCCACCGTTGGATTGAAGCCCGGTCGAAGGTGTGACCCGACGATAGGATAACCGGGTCGGACATTATTTCGAGGGAAATCGGACACTTGAAGTGGTCCGGAAGCTGAGCCGCCATTGCTGAAACTCTCTCTCTCTGACTTTCTCTCTCTAGAAAACAGAAAACTTAAAAGTGAGTGTGAGCGAGAGAGAAAGAGGGTTTATGAGGTTTTTGGAGGCTAAACGGCTCTGCTATGCTTTTCCTTCCCCCATTCTTCTTTTTAGCGTCGTCAGGATAATGGAACTGTGCAGCAATTGAAAGTACTATAATAACCCTCCATGAAATTTTATAAAGTATCTATCAACACGTGTCCTGAAAAGTAAATACATTCGGAAGAAAAAACACATAATATTTTTTTTATCAAGTACTTATTTTCATCTTTGATTAGAAACGGTGATGAGATTAACTTTTTGAGTTGAGAATCGTGATTAACTAAAAAAATTTTCAAAGTGCAAGTGCTTATTTGATAATAAGTATGTGTTTTGAACAGTTTTTTAAGAAAAAAAATTACATTATTTTTTAAAGTTAATTTAATAAGATGCTAATTATAAATTATTTTATTTATAAAATAAACTAATTTAATCACTTTTTATTTTTTAAAAAAATTATACTTTTTAAAAAAATTAACAAAATTTTAATTATAAATTATTTAAATATAAAATAAATTAATCTAAATATACATTAAATAATTATTAATAAAATTTGCCAACAAATACTTTAAGAAACTGATTAAAGAACAAAAAATATAGAATATTAAATAAAAGTATATTTATTTAATTTTTAAAAATCCAAAAATTATGTAATACCTTTTTCTCCTTAGGTAATTAAAATAATTTATCCAAGGATATTAAATATTTTTTTACCAGTTTTGGTTAGTAATTCATCATTCATTAACATGAAAAGTACTAAAAATTTCTTAAACAATAAATTAGACAGTCTGTTATAGTTTGATAAAAAAATTAGATATTCAATCAATTACGATTTATTTTAATAATTAAATTTACAGTCAAATTAATTTAAATCAATTAAAATTATTTAAATTAATTAAATAAATTATTTAAATTAATCGATTATTAATTTTTTATTTTAAAAAATTTAATATTTTTATAAGAATTATAATTATTAATTAGTAATAATTTTTTATATAAATAAAAATAAAAAAAGAATAATTGTATTAATTAATTTATTTTTAAAAAAATATTAAAGTTAAAAAAAATTTAAAATAAAAATATTATTTCTAATGTAATTTATATTAATTAATACTTTTATTTACTTAAAATTTATTGATAGAAGATGAGACATGAAATGGAGAAGCCAGCAATTCCATGAATGTTCGATTAACAAGGGTGGAGAATTCATTGAAAAACATAGCAGAATTTATGCAAGAGATCATGTCTTTGAGAGCTGGAACAAGAGTTGCACGAAGGAATCAAGAACAATTTGTTCTTGATGTTACCGAAACTACTCAAGAAACAGGGGAACTCTCTCCTAATCAGGTGGAAGGCCTTTCTGTGATGGAGATGAATGGTTCAGACCCCAATGAAAAATCTGATCGTGCTGTGAAGGAGAGCAGCAAATTACAAGAAAGTTCTAGTGATCAGAAAGAAGAAACGCCAATAAAAGAGGAAAATATAAGGAACAATTTTATTACGGGCAAGGAGGAGCATCGTGAAATAGAGATTTGTGGACCCAAGAAGATGTTGGCATCCTGGGATACTGGGGATACAAGAAGGTGGAAGATGATCCTATTCAAGAAGGTGAAAGAAGAGGCAGAGCCTTCAAAGTTCCTAATGGAAAACCATTCCATTCTTCAGCCAATGTCCCAAATTCAATCATCGATGCGCTGGCAGAATAAGCCATGGAAGCTCATTTTTTATCGCGGAAAGAACTTTGAAGCCGTTTCAGTGATAATTTCAACAGTGAGTTACGAGGACCCTTGCAAACATCAATCAAGATTGCAAGAATTTTCAATTTCATTTCTGATTCAGTTTGCACTATTAGAGCAGGAGAAAATGGAGATGATTTACTCAAATTGGACCAAATTATGGTCGATGATAGAGGATGGGTTTGCAGTAGATTTTGCTAACAAATGTCAAAAGCTTAAAATAGAAAATCAAGCTATTGCTGGCAATCTTATCTCAAAAACCCAAGAAATTCAGGGAGATGACAGATTCCTCAACATCAAGGTATGGTCAAACACTATCTTCCGCAAGCCACCGTCACTTTTTATACCTCCACAGACTCAGGAATTGGTTCGAGCCAACACTCATTTTTCAGACTACACTGCCATCTCACACGGGTTGAAAGGGAAGTCAAAGTTGTGCGATGAAACCCAGAAAGCAAAGCCCCTTGAGCACAACAATGATGCCATCTCGATCTGCAATAATCGCAGCGTAAATGACAAAGCTCGCCTTTTCGTCATAGTCACTGCAAGGAACAAGACAAAGGAATCGAATAAAGATGAGAAGAGTGAGGAATCTGAGGAAGAGAAGAACGATGCTTTCGAAGACAACAATGTTCGAAGCAAGGTGAAAAGAGAAGGTGAGGAGAATGGCGCAGCTGTGGAGCGTCGTCATCACTGACAAATGGAGTATAAAGGTGTTGATTGAGGTTTTCCCCATAGTAAGAGATGGGACTTTGCAAGGTGGGTTGCTCTTAACCTCGAATTCTAATGTGTCTTTTACTTTCCTGGAAGCCATGTCTATGGAAGAAATGAAGGCCAAGACAAATTTTCACAGGGAGAAGGACCCTGTGCTTATGCCAGAGTACAAATTGAAACGCCTGATGCCATCAAATGAAAATGGATTAGCACTTGCATATGTGAAAGGTCATTTCACTCATTTGGATATTCAAGTGCGTGACAAGGATTACTCCTATGAGTCCTATGTGCTGCATTCGTACCACTAGTGTGAGGAGTCTCCCAATGTGCTGGTTAATGGAGAATGTAACAAAGTTATCTCTATGTGCTGGACATTAGTCATAGTCTAATGCTCTAATTTTTTTTTTCTTTTTACATCGACATTGAGGATAAGGTTGTTTTTGATGAGGTAAATATTAATAAGAATTATAATTATTAATTAATAATAATCTCTTGTATATATAGGAATAGGAAAATAATAATTGTATGAATTAGTTCATTTAAAAAAAAATGTTAAGATTAAAAAAAGATTTTTTAGACTAAGATTATTATTTTTAGTGTGATTTATATTAATTTTTTTTATATTTTATATTTTTTTATAAATTTATATTATTATATATAAATTATTTTTATAATATCATCAAACTCGACTAAATAATTTAAACACTTAAACCGATTGAATTTGAACTAAAAATCTTATTGCTTTACTATTCAGTTGATTTTAATAAAATTAACATCTTTCTAAAATTCTCTTAATTATTTAAATAAAAAATATTACGTAAAAAGTTATAAATATTTAATATTTTAAAAAATTAAAATAAATTTAATATTTTATTTTTAAATAATTATGAGAATTATTAGGAGATTGATTAAGATAATTTAGAATTGCTTTTTGTGAGTTATAAAATTTGAGATGTCCACCCGATTCATCGGGTTGCCGGTTTTACCATTGATCTGGGAATCCAATCGGAAAGACTACTGCCAAGATAAAAACAATTGAAAAAAATGATAAACTGATTGGGTTAGTAAATTGAATGAGTTTTATTTAGGTCACCGGATATGAGTGAAAAATAATGAGAGTGACTAATCGAATTAAACATCAACTCAGTTCACTGAATTTTCGATTCGACAAAGCAGTTCAAGTTTTGTAGTAATAAATATTCTTAAACAATTCATTTAAAGTTTTCTAATTACTTTAAAAAATATTAATCAAAAAATTTAAAAAATTAATATTTTGATAATTCAAAAAAAATATTTAAAAAACATTAAGAGCAAAATGTAAAAGAAAAAAATTTACACTCCGGGTTTCAAAAAAGATTAAAAAAAAAAATTCGTGAATTTTATTAAATGTGTAAAAAAACCGGGTGTAATAAGATAGAAAAAAAACTTATAAAACAATAATGATAATAGTGGTACAATTGGTCAAGTGACAGTTAGGGCAAGGGCAATGGTGTTGTGACGTAGCAATGACGGTTACAATAGGATAACGGAAATGCAATGACAGAGACAAAACTGACAACGGAAAGTCGATGAAGATAAACGTTAAAGACAACAGTAGATGGTGGCAATGGATCTACGGTGACGGTGGTTGCAAACGAGGCCAGTGTTAGTGTTATATCCTCCTAACTATAAATAATCCTCTTTTTAAGCTTAATAACAAAATTCTTGGTTTTATTTTTATTACAAAAGAGGTCACAAAAATAACATTTAAATTAAAATACAGACAAAATAGTTCAAGCGAAATTTAATTCAAAAATCAGACAATACCAATATAATACATTGACTCTTTTGTTACTTAATGTCATATATATATTTCTTCAAATTACTTGATAAAGTTTAACCAAAAGAAAATTATCTAAATATATTTAAAATTCTATCCGAATGTCAGCATGACTACTGATCCTATTTAAGTTAGCACTATAAAATAAAAAAATTATAAAATAATTATTTCAGAGTATAACATGATATCACCTTAATTTTATTTCCAAATATTTTAATAAATCAAAACAAGAAAGAAAGTTAATGTCACTTTGAGTTAGGAAAATCTCATCAAATATAAATATTGGTGAAGATAATATGTGATAGAACCAAAAACAAAAATTCATTTAATAAATAAAGGATGAGGACGAAAATCATAATACTCATTTTACAAGAATCAGTGAAATATAAATTTTTTAAAAATATTTTACATATATTATATATTTTCTTTTTATTTTAAACGAAATGATAATATAAATTTTCTTATTATTTATACTAATTTTAGAGTAAATGAGTTTATAATATTAAAATTTTTTGAAAAAAGTTATATTATTTCAAATAATAATTATTTATTTTAATGATGCTACTTGATTTTTTTAATTTTTTATTATTTTAAATTATTAAACAAAATTATAATTTATAATGCATAATTTTTTTTATTCATTTTTATAATTTTATTTTAAAATATTAAATATCTGCATATACCCATAAATATTCGCTTCCCACTGAAGACCTATGACGGGTACCCACGGGTTGACACTCCTATTTTGAGCGTAATTAAAGATATTTGTATTTTTAAGAGTAATATATATTTGCATAATAAATTTAAAAGCATCCAATGCACTAGAAGGGACTCGGCACACGTCCAAAAGTTTTCGAAATTCCAAGAGAATACCTAAAAAGAAAAAAAAATGACTTGGTAAAAAGAGACTTCCTAAAAAATAATTAATTTAGACATAAAAATAATATTTTTCATTCAAAATGATATCTACACCACCAACTCAATTTTGAAAAGGATTCATTTTCTCACATTCTTTTCATTCAACCGATCATTATAATTTTTTAACCATTATGTCTCTTCATTTTTTTAGCCAACATCATTAGTCTACATAAAATTATGTGAGAAATGTGGAGATAAAGGACTTCGTTTATAACGGTTTTTTAAAAAGATAATATTATATACACATTTTCATTTTGTTTTTTATATTTAATCAATTATTATCATTATTTTTCTTCTTTTATCAATTTTCTTTTTCAACATCATTGATTTATATAAGCATATATGACAGTTTAATTTTCTTTCATTCTTCATTTTTTTCCTTAACATTATTGGTTCACATAAAATTATATGAGGAATGTAAAGATATAAAAATACGTATATAATTTTTTTTGTTAAAAAGAATAATGTTATATATATATACTCATTTTTTCACATTCTTTATATTTAATTAATCATTATTATTTTTTTTTCAATACTATTAGTTCACGTAAGCACGTGAGAAAAACATTATGTGCAAGTATTATTATCTTTTGAAAAATATGCCGTTGCCACGAGAAAAATCACACTAGAGAAATAAAATTTATTTATTTATTTTTAATAAAAAGTTATAAGAGAAAGGAGATTATTTTATTTCATGAAATGTTACAAGCTCAACAAAATATTATAATACTCCTTAGAGATAGCGTACTAGTTATTATTAAGGGGTTATTAATGAGAGATATTTAATTAATTCGAAATATAAAATGATAAAAATTAATTATTTATTCAATAATCATTTTGATGTCAATTCATTCTAAAACATTTTCTTTCAAAGTGAAGTGACGAAAAAATATAGACCAGAATCCAACACGGCAACCGCGAGTGAGAAAGTGACTGGCCGGTGCTGTAACTGTTGAGGGCCGAAGTCAACAATTGGCAAAAAGTCCAAAATAGTGTTGTGACGCAACCTCGCTCGCGGTGACACGTGTTTCCCTCGTGCCCCTTTAGTTTCATTTGTTTCTTCTGCTTTTGTTTTGTTTTCCACAAATTGCACTATGCTCTGCCTGCACATTGCGAATGTCATTTTCCTTTTCTTAAAAATTTTATGTATACGTGTCATACAAGTTTCTGTCTCAAATATGTGGATATATAATTATATATCACCTTCTTCTTTTTTAATAAAAATTTAAGAAATAAATGTTATTTTATATTCAGTATAGGGTACACAAAAATCAAACTTCCAATTCGATATTACTAATTAAACTAATTCTCACTAGTCACTTTCTTTATGTAATAATAATCCTAATTACATATATAGGTACATGTGTTTTATATATGTGTCAATGGTCATACGAAAAAAATATTACTGCATATTTATAAATTGAAGTTATAATTAATAAATAAGAAAAACATAAATAAATTTTATGGATAAAAATATATACGTTTGATACTTGAAAACCAAACTTTCATTGTGGCTAATAACATAACACTAATTAGTTTATCCATTCTACTATTTAAATAAAACCTTATTTATGTGGGCATCATTCAATGTAACCGATAGGAGATCATAAGATAGTATACATAAAAAAATAAGATAAGGTGTGATAATATAAAAAAAAAGCTTATAAGTTCTTATATTATCTATTATTCAATAAATATTACATACAAAGTTGATAACTTAAGAAAAAATATTTACTTAAATTAAAATTTTTATTCTTAAATTATTAAAATAAAAAAATAATGGTAAGAGTGGTACAATTGATCAAGGGAGGGCGTTGTGAATTGTGACAGTGGCAATGACGATTACAGTAGGGTAATGATAGTGGACGACGACGATGAATGCGATGGCAAAGACAAAAATAACAACAGAATATTCAATATTGACGATAATAAAACAATTAAGATTATGGTAATAAATATGAGGATGGTGGTAGTAAATCGACAGTGACGGTGTCGTGATCGGGGCCAGTGTCAACGGTCATTAGATAAAAGGGAAAAGTTAGAAAGATATTTATTTTCTTTATATGATAAGTATACTATATGAAGTTCAAAACAAAATAAAAGTATACTATATGAAGTTAAATAAAATAATTAATTTTTATTCATCTAATAATTTAAACAATCTAGAGGAGACACTGGTTGGCATTGAACTTCCTAATAGCGATAATTTTTAAAAGATTAATCTCATAATAATATTTATAAAAATATTTTAATTAAAGATAAAAAATAAAAAAATGTAAACAATTTTTTGAAGGAACTTATTTGAAAATTAACAATTTCTCTTTTTACTTTTATTGGAACTTAACTCCTTACACAGCAACATAACACAATAAATATACAACTTTAAGAATATATGTCAATTAAGAATTTATTTTTGTTAAAAAATTTATTATGTAAAGTGTGACTAAATTAAGGTAAGATTACACGATCAAATCTTGATCATTGTTGAAAATAAGTAAGTAGTTTCTGGACACAAAATAATTTCTCATTGGTTTGTTGAGATATATATCAAGCATCATCTCTCACACAAGCAAAATTTTTAAAAATGAATATTATAATAAAAAAAACTCTAATTTACTCTTTCCAACTTTACATTTTTTGTAATTTAATTCTTAAACTTTAAAAACTTACATTAAAGTTATGTAACTTTTAAACATATGCAACATGATCCTAAAATGTGATGTCCCTAAAAAAAAAAAAAAACTCACAAAATTTGCCACGTGCACCTCATGTACTAATTTTTTACCCTCCTTCCCCTAATTTCACCCTCACCCTCACCCTCACCCTCACCCTCACCCTCACCCAAACCCTCACACCATCAGCCCGCCCTCACCCCACTGATCTTAAAACTCTAAGTTTGAAGTTATAAATCAAGGAAAAATGAGATAGACAGATGCGAAAATGCATCCTATCAAGTCTACATGCAACTTTTCAAGTATGAGTGGGGCTATTCAAACTTGCAAAGTATGGGATTCCATGTCAGATTCGGACTTCATGGATTGAAAGAAATCTAAGTAGGAGCTTTTATGATTGTGAAAAGTATGACCCCCCAAATTGCTGCAGATGAAATTACGTCTTATGCCAGTAGCCACAATAATATTAGTGGTTTGATCATGGTTCAATGCTTAAGAGTGATGAAATTATGTTTTGTTCTAGTTTTTGAATGCATGTAATTTTATGTTTTTGCTAAATCCACTAATGGCACAGAAACCTCCATTATCAGAATCCCTCTTTTCTCATTCAATTGCTCTGGTGACATTTTGTTTCTTCAACGACGTAGGTCAGGGTGAGAGTGAGATTGAGGAAGGGAAGGTGAGAAAAACTTAACACGTGAGATGCACGTGACAAATTCCGTTATTTTATTTTTCTATGAAGGTCACATTTTAGGACCATATTGCACACATTTAAAAGTTATAGAACTTAAATGCATATTTTTGAAATTGAAGAATTAAACTGCACAAGGTGCAAAGTTGAAGGTGGTAAATTTGATTTTTTTCCTATAATAAAGTATCACCTAAGAATTATTTATTTATTTTATTAAAAAAAGTTTAGAGAGAGAGAAGGGATCACATTCCAAGATTAGGGACCCTAACAAAATTAGAACCCAACCTAGGAATTTTTTTTCATAATAGTTTGAGTAAATTCTTTTTTTTTATCTAAATATATAAGTGTTATTATTTTATCCTTTTAAAGGATCTTATCATTAATTTAGTCTTTAAATATAAAAAGTGACATCACTTTAATTTTTTAAAGAAATTAATCTTAATTTAATCATTCAATAATTGAAAAATATTATCAATTTAGCTCCTTAATCGATAAAATTATATTAATTTAATTTCTATCTGTACACATAAGGATAATTTTCATGTCACTTTTTAGATTCAAATACTAAATTGATGATAAAATTCTTTAAAGGATCAAAATAATGACACTTATATATTTAAAAGACAAAAAAAAAAATTTACTCTAAGAGTTAATTTGGTATAGAAGTAAAAATGAGATTAAATTTTTAAGAGATTAATTTTTTATACAAATTTATATAAAAACTCATCCCATAAAAATTTATTTTCATTTTTATTCTCGTACAAAACATACACTAATAGGCTAGTCAGATATGTTATTGGCACTGCAACATAAAACCAAATGAATATCATAGCAGAGATGCCATTTTTCGAGGGCAACATGCATGTCTGAAGAGGACAATGGGTTGATGTCAAAAAGGAGCCGTCCACTAGTGTTCAAAAGTATGTTTCCACTTGTATGATTGTATCAGGCATCAAGCAACAAAGAATGCCGTTAATATTGTCAAGAATGTGTTAACTCTTGAAAATGACACATTTCCCATATAGAAATAGAAACATATATATAAAAATAGCGGAATGATTGAGTGTGAATCAGCATCCAAGTAACTATGAAGATTCTAATCTTTCTGTCAAAATTACATATATTTGCCAATATATTTCATTTCACTACTTGTGAGCTCAGTAGACACTACATTAAGATGGGACGATGCATTTTTTTCTTTTCCTTTTCTACAAGATAGACTTTCCAGAATCTTGTTTCTCTATTAGTTTGGTATACATCACTTTACATATATAAAATTATTTATTTATTTATAATTCTATAATTTATATTTATAGTTGTTTAGAATATGTTAATATTTTCTTATAAAATTTACATACAATCTAAGAGCTTTATATAACAGTTATGGTTTTTTTATATAACTAAAAATTATGTATTTATCATTTTTCTTTGTCTTACATTTAATTTGTTTGAGTTAGATTGTAAAAGAATTAACCGTAAAAAACTTATGTTAATTTTTTTTACAATTTGAATTTATATAGATATTATGAAGAAATATTTTAAAAGTGTAGTTATATAAAATTTCATAAAATTACTTATTCTAAGTTATTAAAATTAATTTTATAATATAGACTACACCAAAATTTTAAAAATATTGTGCCTCACAAATAGAACCAATTATATTTACCGGCCCCAAAAATCAGATTCACTTCAGTTTAGAAATTATGAGAATTGATTATGAAAAAGGAAAATGTTATATAATTAAAAAAATTTTTGTCAAAATTTTTAACAGAGTGATTTGGCATACTTGTTGATTTTAAGATAGGTGAGTAGTTCTTACTATTTCATTCTATCTAACGACCTACTTTAAATTTGTCTAAATTTTATAAAAAAAATAATTTTTTTTAACTGTATAATATTACTTTGTTAAAAAAATAGTCAAATATGACTGAATTACTGTAACAATCAATTCGCGATTTTGGACCGTCCAACATATCTAAAAAACGTAATTTATTACCTCTTTTAAATTTCTGGGTCTTTAAATTTACAATTTACACTACTTCAATTTGGATGGCTAGCTTGTTTGAAACTTAAAAATCTAAGGTTAATCAATAACACGCCACTAATTATAAGTGGATAGTAAAGGATACTTTAACTCGTCTTCTGAAATTTAAAATGTTTCCACCACCCTAGCTTAAATCCTTATGTCTATTTATCATTAGTTTTTGTAAATATTCTTACATATATAATTATTTTTTTTGGTGGTTACATTATATATATAATTCTTACAATCATATACTTATGGCTATACTTATAAGAGTATAGTTTAGCGACAAGTAAATTAGAGTTTCAATTGACAAACTTTTCCTATTATATAAGAGATTTGATCTTATTGAAGATCACTTTGTGAAAAAAGGTAGTTTTAATATTCCAATTTGAGCGGGGATTAGTGATCTTACACTTGAAAAGTGTAGGGATACCCCTTATAAGAATAAAAAATATACTTACAGTTATTAAAGATATTTATGTATAATATTTTCAATAAATAAAAATGATTATGAATACTATCTTTGACGCTTCAAATAGAAAGAGCGGGCTAACAAAGGAAAATAAAACAAAAAAAGTGTTAACATACTTGTGTACAATGTATAATTCTTATACAAACCCCTACAATGTAAGGAAGTGTTAACATACTTGTTCTACAAAAAAAAAAAATGTTAAGGAAGATATTTTCCTTATATCTACAATGTATAATTATTGTATATGTTGTATAGATGCTTGGAAAGAAAAATATACTTGCATATACTACGTAGATATGCCTAGAAATTGAATCGTTTAGAAAAAAGTTACAGTAAGCTCACAATGTTACCCGTAGAAGCTCGTTCAGGAAAAAAGTTACAATAAGTTCAAAGTGTTACTTAGCTAGAAGCTTTTAGAGGCGGGAGTGTTATATTTTTCTTTTTCTTTTTTAGGCAGTTAACATTTGCTAACTAGGGAGGGGAGATTTGAATCTGGTTTCTCACCATTGATGAGGAGTTAGGTTATTATCTGAACTATTGTTTAAATAAGTTTTTTTTATATTTTTTTTATGAACTAAGAATATTTTTATAAGATTCGATCAATTTGAATCACCTCATAAGCTTAATATTTTTGAATTGAAAATGATAATAACATGTCTCTCTCCATAAAATGTAACTTTCAGAAATTAAATTATAATTCTTATGTCTAAAAAAATGAGTATAGTTATGTGTAATTAACTTTACCTTTAAAAAATCCTTAAATTGGGGGATTATCTTTGCAGGAATCTTATGTTTCGGGGTGAGGGTTCTTTATTGTGTGCTAAATGAAGGGGGAAGGAAATAAAAAGGGATAAGAAGAGGATGTAAACAAAGTAAAAGAAATTAGATGGGACAAAGGAGTGTTAATAGTTTGAATTTACTCAAAGTCGCTCTAGCTTGCCTCATTTGGCCACACTAATGGGGTCATAAGCTACAACAGTCTTGGAGGCCACTCGAGAACTTCCCTAAACTTCAGGGAAGGGAAAGTTTCATCGGTACATGAAGAATGTGATGATGTAAAGTGACATCGTGCAAAACTGGTGAGTTCTTTATACCTTTCCCACTGTGACCTTAGTGGCTTGGATTCTACTATGATGAGCATTATCTTTACTAGCGTAATTGAGAGGCACTAACATCTCTTTTAATTTATTTTTTTTTATTTTTTAAGAATATGATTATATTATTTGAGTGAACTTTATATAAAATTTAATACTCACTTAGAGCACTTCGTGATCAGGACATATAATATATGCTTTGTCACCATTTTTGTTTTTACCTCTTTCAAATATCTTTCTTTTATCCATAAAAATTAAAAAATTAAGGGTAATGAGATAGATATTAAAGTTTGGTAGAGTAGTTGTAACTTCTAAGGGATAAAAAAGAGAATGTGAATAGAAATAGTTTATAATTATATCCTATTATTTTATTGTGTTAAATATATAAATAATAACATTTTTAGCAAATTAAAAAGTGGAGATCAAATGGGAAATCCCCATTATATAATAAATAATAGATAGATAGATTCAATCAGAATAATAAGCCACATTTCCTAGCTAATTGTTGGAACTAGGAACTCCCTTATATATATAGCATATACTTTGTGACCGTGCATGGACCCCCTTAAGCCTAATTTAACCAAACGTAAGTTGAAATCAAATCAGAAAGTCCAATAAACACTTCGGGGATTAGAACATTTGAGAGAGGAACATGGGATTAAGTGCATCTAATTCCTTTATGCTATATTTAGATGGGGATTTGAGAAAGAAAAATGAGGGGAGGGTAGGCTTGTCATAAGTTTTCTCATATTTATAAGATTTAAGTATATGTTTGGTATGAGGGTAAAAATAAAATTAAAATATTCATCACTCTATTTTTATCCCATACCAAATATACACTAAAAGGAAGAAAAGGGAATGAAAAACCATAAAAACTTGCCATTTTTTATTTTTCAGACTTTTGAAATCCATCTTTTAAGTGATTTTTTTGATTTTTTTTTTCTCCGCTTGGATTTAGTTGAATTTCTAGAAAGTTAAAATTTTTTTATCTTTGTTATTTTAATTTTGTTGGCATCAAATTTAAAATTTTTTACTTCGAGTCCGTCCAATTTTTCAATTTTCCACATGTTATATCCTGAAGTGGTATCTCTTTCTGTTTCTTTTTTCATTCCTGAGTTCAAAGTTCAAAGCTCGAACATAGTTTTGATGCATTGAATGGAGAAACGTGCTTTAATATTTTCCTTGATATGAACAAGTGGCCGGAGACGACATGCCTTCATATTGTCCCAATCCAATCTAAAGAGTAAAAAGGCATCAACTTGATGGATCTTTTGCAATTCATGCTTAGGCAACTCGAGCATTTCTTTTGCAACCATAATGATTATAAGCTATATAATCTCCACCCACCTCAACAACTCCTTCGAAGTTTCCTATTCTTATATGCACAACTTGAAATTAACGGAACAAGTTAGTGGAGAAGTAAGTAAAAGCCAAAATCCCACAAAGAAGTGCTAGCTAGTATGAGTGTCCATATCCCATGCATAGAAAAGTGTCTGAAGAGCTTTATCCAGAACTATAATAATATTGAAAAGTAAAAGGCACGAGGCTCCGAACACAATCATCAAGCGACAGCTGTGCAGAAAGCGATGGCCATGAAGCTATTTTGATAAAAAGGCTCGACACAAAGAGGGGAAGAGAAGTGTTCATTGTTTGAATGGATGAGAATGGCCCTGAAATCTCTGCCTCAAAGACCAAGTTTTGAAAGAGACGTACCCTTATGTTTCCATATAGAAAAAACGTAAAATAAAATGGATTGTGGGGTTCTGATCTGTTTGTATTTGTCACGGGACAGCAACGTGATGGATGAGGAGTGTCATGTGTAAGGCCGTTGGAGCCGTTTATACTGGTGAAACATGACCCCATGAAAGGGAATTAATAGTTTGGGCTTTTATCTTCTCACAATTAATTTTTATAGAGATTGATTCAATTCTTAAAACAAAAAATTTACAGTATATGTAAGTATTGTGTAGGGATCAATCTTTATACAAAGAAAGTTGTGTATAAAGAAATGCACAGAAAGTGTTTTTGCATAATTTATGAGCAACAGTGGTCCAATTTTATAGTCACAGTGAATGCCTGGGCAAAATATATGTAGCTTCCTTTTAAGTTTTTAACAATCTTCTGCTTTGGGTTGTTCAATGAGCTTCTGCATGCGGTTGAGATGAGGCCATATATGCAGTTTTTGGACCACTCGTTTCAACATCTATCTTGTAGGGTTGCGCCCACTTGTGGTTAGAGCGAGCCGTGGGCCTGGTGTCTTGACTAGCAGGCCAGCAGCTATGATGAAGGCGTTGGCCTACACAAACTTTCCCTCTAAGAATGACAGTATTCTATATCCAAGGTAGCACCCCAACAAAAGGAAGTAACTTATTCTCCGGAGATTACGTGTTCTCAATTTATTCCTCAACTTTTGGTTATTTGAAACAAGTCTTGAAGTTGCTTCTTTGTAGGTAGTTTGATTTTGATAGCTGATCTAAGTCTGTTGACCTTCATCTCTCTGTAGTTTTGTGAGAAGAAAAAAGAAAATGACTAGCCGTGTGGAAAACTTGGTCGTGGGCATGGGCGAGTCATGGAAGCTTCATTGACAGGCATAGACCAATAATTTTCTTTCAGTAGATACACACGCTATAAATCATGAATAATGAATTGCTAATAGCTGCATCTGTAGTTAAAAACAAAATTATGAGGAAATTGATCTACCTTTCTTCACGTTAGTAGTTACTAGTAGTTAAATGAAATTGCCAAACACCTGTAAATTCTTCCTCTAAATGCAACTAAAATGGTTTTGGCATAAAAATTCAAGGTTTCAATATTCACGATAGTTTAAAGCCATTGATCACTGTTAACTTTGTGAAGATATCTTTCTGCATCACCTATCCTTAATTTATAACTCAATAAAGATGACAAATATTGAAATATGTATTGCATCGTCTAGGCTGAGGTCTGAGGCATACCTGATAGCAACATCATTTTACTGTTTCAGTGAACCATAGAGATGGTTCCTTCTGATAATGATGGGGAACTAAAAACCGCATACATACCCCTTTCTCTGTGTGTGTGTGTGTATGTTTATACTGTCTACTACGATGCTATATTCTGTATCCAAGGCAAAATGATACAGAAGCCATATTTATTTTATCATATATAACTGTATAATGCATTATCATATTGAATCAAACCTTAGTGCCATTCAGTTCATAAGACAATCATTTTGGTCTCTTGTGTATGTGACAGCGGTACTCACTACTCAGTTTAATTGCCTGGCTAAATATAATTTAACCCATGATTAATTACCCATTTAAAAAAGAAGATATATGTCAATGTTCATGAACTACATTCACCAATTTTTCAGTTCATTGATTACTATGTTAACTCATCTAAATACAAGTATCTATACATCAATGCATGGATTGAAAACTCTTTCATAAGCAACTACCCGGACCCTCTCACAATTAAAGTTCTATCAAGATGCATAATTAAACCTTGTTCAATTTACGGTTACTATATATTGACCAGCCCATGTGTTTAACATTTTTTTTATGGGGTAAAACGCAAAAAAAAACCCTTCAACGTTGCCCCATGTGCTATTTACCCCGAGTTTAAAAAAAAGATGATTATCTACATAACTTTAATGTGATTGTCTAATTACGGAGACGGGATGTGGACGGGACTGCTTGTCTATCTGGGAATCACAGGCAGCATATGGGATCCCATAAGCAATGCCTTCATATAACTCTAAACTATGCATTTCCTTGAACATTCAGCGGGATATGTTTTTCACTATACAGTGTCACAAATATAAAGAACAATAACATTGTGAAAGCTTCAAGGGTCCTTTCATATTCCTACAAACTAGCAGGTAGTATACTTATCATTCTCAGGCAAAAACGGATCTACAACAATAACTTCTAACTTTGCCTCAGTCCTACAGATTGATACAGTCGTGCTTTGATCTGTTCCGTATAGACTAAGTTGCAGAAATGACAGGAATCTGGAATTGCAGAAAAAATGACAATCCCCAAGACAAGGTAAAGTGCCTCCATTCTGTTAATGCCACATATAAGCTTTACTGGTTTGAAACGCACAGGATATCCTGCTTCAGATATGAAGAACAAAAGAACTTATGTGGCATAGAAGCCGAAATCTATTACATAAGAAAATAACAAAAAAGTTGATATTAAAAGGTCCACATGTTCAACTACCCCATCACCTTGTGCAACATAGAAAACAATCTGTCTCCAAAATATAAGTAGGAAAGAAACAAATTGTTTAATAACAACATAAATCATTCACATAATACCTACACCATTTGTTTACTCAACCATCCACTAAGTCATTCATGAAGATGCTTTGGAAGCTCACAGTGGCAAATAGTTTACATAAAGCTGAATACCTGCTGGAAAAAAGTTCCTTAATATATATCCTAAACCATCTGCCAAACAAAATATCTGTCATGTTTACCAATGAAAGACTAAAAGCTGAGCAAAACTAAATGACTATAACGATTGTCATGCCAATATTAATATTGAAATTATAGGGATTGGATGGAAAAGAGAAAAGAGAGGATGTATTTACTAAACCATTTTCCTAGTTATACTAATAATCTAGGTCAAGTACAAGTGAAGTATAATTAGTATTTGCCCAATTCAATAACACTCCTAATATAATAATATTCCTAATATTCTAACAGTCCATATAACAGGTGAAATGAAGCTTTTCCACTAAAATATATTTAAAGACAGTTTAGGGGACAGGACAAGCAATGTTGATAGCCTCACAACCACAGCTCACTAAGGATGGTGCAGATAAAATCAATTAGTCAAAATAAATAAATAAAAAAGGGACTAATTAAAAAAGAATGCAATGCCATACCATAAAAATTGCTAGACATCTAGTCATCTAATTAGTCATGTTGTCACCAGTTCCAGGGTTCCAAGATCATCTCCCTAGATTAGAATGCAAACTTGTTTAGGAAATTATCATCTTGTACCAAGGCTGTTTCATTTTTCATGTTACTTCGTATGTAGTAAGAAAGAAAGCAAGTGCAAACCTGCTGAGAACAAGTCAAAGACTCAAAGGATTAGGATTTTGTAAAAAGAGGGGAAAGAGCTGTGAAATTCAGAATTACGCGTATTTGAAAAATGATACGAGTGCTGTTTAGTTGATTAGTCATACACCACACAAGGTCAAGTTATATTATTTATTCTCATATGAGTATAGTGTGGGCTAGCTAAAACAAGTGACTGACAGATCATCACCAAATCTAGAAAACTCACCAAGCCCTCCAAGGGATAGCCCATTTATTTGGCAGAGAAATTAAGGAAGAGAAGAACTTCAATTTAGAATTTGTGTTAATGATGTTGAAAAAATGCATTTAGCGAAACAAGAAGAGATAGTGGGATTAAAGCGTTGAGGCGAACTTGTCAGCTGACAGATTGAATGTTTCCGGAGGCATAAATTTGGTAAAGTTAAGATGTTTTCTTATGTACAAGGTATAATTGCGTCTTCTGAAGAGAAAATTAATCTTTTGTTCCAGGCTCTATTGTTACTAACAGTATGTACTTGTAGATAGTACTTGTATTGGCATGCCTTAACAAAGTGAGCATTAGCATAGAAAATGATTGAACTTAATTCATGAACATTCAAGTTAGATCTTCTTCTTCAACAGGGCAATTGAAGCCAGGGTTAAACTATCTGCTGCCAGCCATACAGGAACCCAGAGAATTTAATGTCTACCAACTATCAATTAGTCTATTGTTAGTTGTGTGTCTCCATCACACTGCCTTCACGTGTAGGACCTAACTGGAACAACTAATGCATTGATCAACACTGAAAAGTATCTGTACGTACCCTCATAAATAACAAATAATAGACACTTCGCCCATCCGTATCCAAATCTGGACATAAGTTGTCATCAAAGACGTTCACTACCAACAATAAACTGCAACACCATGAATAGCTTTTCTGCTAAAGAGCTTCTGACTCCGCTGTTGCTGCTGCTGCTCCTTTACCCTTCTTGCCACTCGCTTGACAGCATAACCCCAAACCACCCCATCAGAGACGGCCAAGTTCTGGTCTCCACCAACCGAGCAACCTTTGCACTCGGTTTCTTCAGCCCGGACAATTCTACAAGCCGCTACGTTGGGATTTGGTACAACAAAGTTTCAGAACAAACAGTTGTGTGGGTTGCCAACAGAGACAGTCCTCTGAATGGTACTGCCGGTGTCCTCTCCATCAACAGCCATGGCAACCTCGTCCTCAACGACGACAAGAACCCAAGCGTCAACCCCATTTGGTCTGCCAACGTTTCTGTCTCGTCTCGCAACGCCTCAGCGAAGCTGTTGGACACAGGAAACTTGGTTTTGATTCGAAGTGGAAGCCAAGAAGTTCTGTGGCAGAGTTTTGATTATCCCGGTAACAGTATGCTGCCGTTCATGAAGCTCGGGTTGGATCGCAAAACCGGGTTGGACCGGTTCCTGACATCCTGGAAGTCTCCGAATGATCCGGGATCCGGGAACTTGACTTACAGAATTGACCCGACAGGGTTCACTCAGCTGTTCCTGTACAAGAACCGGGTCCCGCTATGGAGGGTCGGATCCTGGACTGGTCAAAGATGGAGCGGTGTACCCGAGATGACTCCGAACTTCATCTTCAATGTTAGCTTCACCGACAATAGCGATGAAGTTTCCATAATGTATGGAGTGAAGGACCCAACGGTCTTCTCAAGAATGGTGCTGGAGGAAACGGGTCACGTGAGAAGATCCACGTGGCAAGCTCAGGAGCATAGATGGTTCGAAATCTGGTACGCTCCGAAGGAGCAGTGTGATGACTTTCGGCGGTGCGGGTCGAACAGCAACTGCGACCCTTATAATATCGACAAGTTTCAGTGCGAGTGTTTACCCGGATTCGTACCCAAGTTCGAACGAGAATGGTATCTTAGAGACTCGTCGGGTGGGTGTGTAAGGAAACGGAATGTGTCCACGTGTCAAAGCGGGGAGGGGTTTGTGAAGGTGTCACTTGTGAAGGTGCCGGATACTTCAAAGGCACGTGTGGATAGAAGCATAAGCCTTGAAGAGTGCAAAGAAAAATGCTTGAGGGATTGTTCATGTGCAGCATATACGAGTGCCAACCAGAGCACAGACAATGGCTGTGTTACTTGGCATGGGGACATGGAGGATACAAGAACATACACACAAGTGGGACAAAATCTTTACGTGCGTGTGGATGCACTTGAATTAGGTATCTCATTCTTATCAGATGTTTTTTTTTTTTTGGTATTTTTAGAGTAATACAATTATTCAATCAAAACATAACATTTCAAATAAAGTTGTTGGATTTATTACTTGAAAAGCACATAAGAATTTCTCTACTCTTCACACTTCTTTTTCTGTTTTTGGTATACACTGTTTTGAAGCATACTTGGTTTGTTTAGCCATCAGTTCCCCTTATGATATCTTTGGATTTGCAGCTAAATATGAAAAAAATCGGCATGGTTCTCTTGGCAAGAGAGGGATTGTGGCAATTTCCGTGGTTTCTATTTGCTTGATGTTGTTTTTGGTGTTCACTTTCGTGTATTGGTTCGTAAAAAGTAGGAAACAAGGTAAATTCTTAGCAAGCTTGTCAGAGCCGTGGGGTTCTTAATTCTATTAAACTATTCAAACATATTTGTTTCCACGTTTGATGATAGGGAGGAGAAGGGATGACAAGTATTCCCTTGGCATTAACTTTGAGGACTCTCCCAATCTACAAGAATTTGACAGTACGCATAATTCAGATTTACCGTTCTTTGATCTAAGCTCCATAGCTGCAGCAACAGACAATTTCTCTACTGCTAACAAGCTTGGTCAAGGCGGTTTTGGTTCTGTTTATAAGGTAGCCATTCTTCTTTAACAAGTCTCAAATTCCACAACATTTTAGCACTGGTGTCAGTTCATTGTTTCAATGTGAATACCTTTCAAAATTAAGGCATATCTTTACACTTCAAAGCAAGATGCACCAGTTATGGCATAAGTGAGCTTGCTTATAGAATTTGCCAAGTAAACAATATGTTCTGCTACAGTGGCAAACTATTAAGAATTTGACTTTGGATAATGACTTCAGGGTCTATTAAGTAACGGAATGGCAATAGCAGTGAAGAGACTGTCAAAGTACTCTGGACAAGGCATAGAAGAGTTTAAAAATGAGGTTGATTTGATTTCAAAGCTCCAACACAGAAATCTTGTGAGGATCTTAGGTTGCTGCATTCAAGGAGAGGAGAAGATGTTAATCTATGAGTATTTGCCAAACAAAAGCTTGGACTCTTTCATTTTTGGTATGTCTTGTTTTCACCTTTGCTGCACTAGTACTCGTGCTCTCACTTTGGAAATAGCCATGTCACTTCCTGATCATTTATGGTGATACTTTCATACTTCATGTAACAGAACAATTGCCAACATGCTTCACTTCTGAAGTTCTGATACTTTGAATTTTTGGTCCAGATGAATTTAAAAGGTCACTGCTAGACTGGAGAAAACGATTCGAGATCATCTGTGGGATTGCTAGAGGGATCTTATACCTTCATCAAGATTCACGATTAAGAATCATTCATAGAGACCTAAAGGCCAGCAATGTCTTGTTGGACTTTGCATTGAACCCAAAAATCGCAGATTTTGGTATGGCTAGAATATTTGGTGGAGACCAAATTGAAGCAAACACAAAACGTGTTGTTGGAACCTAGTAAGTACTCTAACATGCAAACACACGTCATTAATTTCCTTGCATTGTGTTACTTAGCTCTCTAACTATTCAAATTTAAAAGTTATGCAGACAAAACAAAAGTAGTAAATAGTCGGCACCTAAACCCTTATCTCTCACAATTTCACATGATTACTAAAAAATGATTTTAGTGACTTCATTTATGCTTTGCTTTTGCAGTGGCTATATGTCACCAGAATATGCTATGGAAGGACAATTTTCAATAAAGTCTGATGTATATAGCTTTGGAGTTTTGCTTCTAGAGATCATCACTGGCAGAAAGAATAGTGGTCATTATGATGACATATCCTCAAACTTAGTTGGACATGTGAGTATTTATGAAAAACTATGATCCCAATTAAATTTACCTTCAGTATTCTAATCTAGTAACTTTAATTCATTTAGATTTGGAATCTATGGAGAGAAGACAAAGCCATGGATATCGTTGATCCATCTTTGGGAGAGTCATGCCCTGACCATGAAGTCATAAGATGCATCCAAATTGGGCTTTTATGTGTACAAGATTATGCCATAGACAGGCCATCTATGGCAGCAGTTGTTTCCATGTTGGCTAGTGACTCAACTCTTCCTCATCCGAAACACCCAGCATTTATTTTCAAGAGAAATAATGACAGTTCAAATCCATCAACCAGTGAAGGAATTAATTCAGTAAATGAGATGAGCATGACTGTGATGGAAGCTCGCTAGAGATCAAGGCTCTTGGAATTGTATGTGGAAGTTCTGCGTACTTTCGTATGAATATGATGTTATACTGTTGTGAAACAAACAATAAGGTTTGCCAATGGCATATGATAATGCACATCTTATCCAATTCAAAATGATAAATGTCAATTCGTGGATGGAGTTTTTTAAAGTCATAACTAGGCATTTTGACATTTGTTTCTAGCCAGCAACGATCCAGGAATAAAAAGATGAAGGGGGGGGGGGGAGGGGAGGATTGTACGTGTTTTACTTGTTTTTGTAATACTAAATTGTTCTTGGTATATGTTTTTATAAACAATTTAAAAAATGTAAATTCATTTAATAAATAATATTTGATCCCAACTTTTCCTCCTTGGACTCCTTTCATTTTTCTCAGTTAAATTATTTAAGACTTGAAGGCAAGCTTTTATTTTCATTTATGTATTTATTTTGTAGTTGGCTGCTTCCTTTCCTTCTTGTTGCTCTACCTTCGGACTTAATTGCAAGTAGAATATAGCATCAAAGTAAACGCATTCTCAAATTACAATCAAAAGCTAAACTGTAGTTTTTGGTCGTCATAAATAAAGCTAACCACGTACTAGCTTAGAAAAGAAAAAAGGAGAGGAAAATTAAATGTTGAATGTGTGAATCTATGATGGTTTATATTTTATCATCCTAATCCAAAGAGTGGGGGCTGTCAGTATGGTTCACTAGGCTGAGCTTGTTGCTTTAAATATGCCTCAGACCTATACTTATCATCTTTATTGAGTTATAAATTAAGGTGATGCAATAAGATATAAACTAGCTTGAATATTGGAAGGTACAGCTTTCAATTTGAATGTGCTCAAACCATCACATCCGCAGCCCCATATGACATGCAAGAACAGTTCCTCGAGCAGTGTCTTGCGTATTAGAGTGAACCAAGGGCATCCCTTCTGGATGCTTTTGAACACATGAAAAATCCATTTGGATTCACCTTCAAACTTCAAAGGTGGTAAAATGTTTCTCAAGCAATAAATCCATCGGCTTCTAGGCCTTTTACTTTCATTCAAAGCTTCCATGCCTACCACAATTTCAGTGCATATCAATGCAAAAATTCATTTTACAAGAACATAAGTATGCAAAGTGATTTGAATACACTACTAGCGACAAAGCCTGGGTGACAGATACATAAAACTTTTGGACAAACGTAATGAACATTATGAGCTTCTCAAGCATCCAAAACAACTGTGGAACCTATTCACAAGCGTTACCAAACTCACATTTGATGGAAAAGTATGAACTAGTTACATATTTGAGGTAGCTTTTAGCGAGCACTGATGGTAGTTGCTGTTATTTCATTGATTGAAGAAGATCCTCCTCCAGATGTTGATGACTCTTGCAGATCTTGGTTGCCACTGAAAAAAAATGCTGGCTTTTTTGGTGGGCAAAGGGGTGTTTCATTGCCTAGCATGAAAACAACTTCTAACATGGAAGGTCTATCGATGGCATGTTCTTGCACGCACAAGAGTCCAATTTGGATGCACCTCAGAACTATAGCAGGAGGATAAAACTGGCCTAGTGTTGAATCCACCAAATCCAAGGCCCTTCCTTCTGTCCAAAGTATCCACACCTATAAATGCATAACATATAATCCCCAAATGAGTAATACACCATTAATTTGTTAGCCAGTTTTCAAGGCTACCTCTTTTGTTTTTTTTTTTTTCCCACTTACATAACCAATTAAATTTGGGGATGCTCTTCCTTTATCACAATCTGTGTTCCTCTTGCCAGCAATAATCTCCAGTAGTATGACCCCAAAACTGAAGACATCAGATTTTGTTGAATATCGTCCTTCCATTGCATATTCTGGAGACATATAACCACTACAATTATATAAAATGGTTAGAACATTATAAATAATACAGATTAATCTCTCCACTCTTAGTGATTATAAGTGTTTGACACCTACTATGTTCCAACTACTCTTTTTGTTCTTGCTTGGATTTCATCTTCTCCGAATATTCTAGCCATGCCAAAATCTGAGATTTTGGGATTCATTGCAGCATCAAGGAGAACATTGCTGGCTTTTAGATCTCTGTGAATTATTTTCAGCCTGGAATCTTGATGAAGATATAAAATGCCTCGAGCAATTCCAAAAATAATTTCGAAACGCTTACCCCAATCCAATGATGACCTCTGGGTTTCATCTGAAGTGAAAGGTTGAAGTTTCCAGAAAGTGAACATCATGGGAAACATTAATTGCATATTGAGTCTAAGCTTAAATTCGTAGGTATACCAAAATATGCAATGGATAAATCAACTGGTGCCTGATATGGAGTATGGGAAAACTATCTACATATTACATGTTGTCTTTAGTTTAAATCACTTATATTAGTAGGCCAATAGTCAGTTTATGTAGTGATCCAACCAGTGAATGGAAGTCTCAAGTTTAATCTCGCTTATTGTTGAAGGCATACTAATGATAGTTAAAAGAAGATGGAAATAGATCTAGCCTGTAACATGAGCAGCACATAGCGTTTCTTACTTTCAAAATTTTGATTGTAATTCCTTAAATACTATTGCTTGAATTTTTGAACTGATGGATTCCTGTTTACAATTATATGTAAAGTTTCAGTTTGTTACATGGAGTAGCTTGAGGCCAAATTTGGCCACTGCTTTTAAGGCAGAGGCCTCTGACACGAGGAAAGGTAGATAGTGATTCCAACGGGTTTTAATATGGTGATCTATGGAATAGACTGTGCAAAGCTTTGCAATTGGGTGGTGAAAAACTGTTACTTGCCCTTTGGGAAATTTTTAGCTTTTAGTGGGTGATGATATTAAATCCAAGGCAGCTTGGCTCTGAAGAGCCTTAAATTTTGTCTCACTTTAGCTAATCAAGCTGCAGTTTCGGACTTTGGGCAGCCAACAATATAAAAAAAGGGATGTGCCTATTTTTTTTGGTCGCCTGGTGTTGAGTATCAAAAGCCTTTCCCGTTCTGTTTGAAGTTGCTATTATTGTATTTGTGCTGTCTTTTCACTAAAGCAATGAAAATATCTGGCTAAAAAAATATATTGTTTCTTTCCCTCAAAATGTCTGTCATTCCAATTGTGACAAATGGGGAAAGAAGCTTCCTCCTCAAAATTGCCCTCAATTCAGTAACTATGATATATGCTAATCTTAATGCAAATTTATTCTGGTGGAAGAGACAATGAGTGAATAAAGAAAGTCATACCGAATATAAAGAAGTCCAAGCTTTTGTTTGGTAGGTATTCATAGACTAGCATCCTTTCTTCTTTTTCAAAGCAACATCCGAGCAGCCTCACAAGATTTCTGTGTTGGAGTTTAACTAGAAGTGTAACTTCATTTTTAAACTCTTCTGTCCCTTGACCTGAATCCTTGGACAGTCTTTTCACTGCTATCTCTTGTCCATTAACTAGCCGTCCCTGAAATATTTGTATCTCAGAAACCCCATTTCAGTATTGTTGCATCATTTTTCTACGAGGTGGTTGAAAGAAAAGTAGAGAGAATAAAGGAAGTTGAGAAGTTCTCACAACAATCGCTCAAGGTAGAGTTTCAGTTACCTTGTAGACACAGCCAAATCCACCTTGCCCAAGCTCATTCTCATGAGCAAAATTTTTTGTCGCTGCCATTATCATTTTAAAGCTGAAAAAGGGAAGATTTGGATGTGTTTCACTGTGAACATCGTTCTCCTCTCTCGGGGAATCTTGGTTCAAATGCCGTGTCATTTCATCTGAGAAGTACAAATGCCATGACAAAGATAAGATTTCAAGCAACTCTCAGTTTTGAAGGGTATTTTTTTTTTCTTAAGAACAAGATGACCACATTCTTTAAGAATCAAAGGGCTTTTTGGAAAATAGATTACCAAAAGAAAAAAAAAAAAGGCTTTTAGGAAAATAAAACATCTGTCGCATCAAGTAAAATTGTAAAAACTAAAAATAGACAATACCTGACATCGTAGTATAATTTCCCCTGGCAATATTTTTTGGTTACTAAAATGCAAGGTTCTGAAAACCGAACCGGTTCATTGAACCGGTCGAGGTACTGATTCAAGGTTCAATGGTTCAACCGTGGGTCGAACCGTGGTCGAACCGGAATATAATTAAATATATATTTATTTATATATGAATATAAGTATATTTATATATATATATATATATAATTATTTATATACTAATAAATATATAAAAATTTATAAAAATATAATATAAATTAATAATAAAATTATTTGAAATATAAAAAAATAGTGTTATAAAGTAAAAAATATTACATTCATATAAGCAAACACAATATTAATCTACATAGTAATATAACATATAAATTAACTAAAATAAACATAATTCACATAGTTTACAATTTATAATCTTACACTAACATAATATAATCTACCATTATAGTCAATCATACTAACAATAATAATCTTAAACAAGTCAACAATATAAAGTTCAATAATATTCCATCAAAACTTATAAAGTATGCAAATCAACTAAATCTCAATTTGTATATCATCAACAAAGTTTTAAAAATCAAACTGGTCATTTGAACCAATGAATAAGCTGATTCATGATTTAATAGTTTTATTGTAGTAGAACTAATAATAAATTAAATACATATTTATATTTATATATATTAAAATTTAATATATATACTAATTAAAATATATATATATATATATATATACACACACACACACTCTTGCACATTTTATAATTTTATAAATATATTACTCACGAAAGATCATATTAAGAAGTTATGTACCTTCTGCTGATGTTAAGGGTCAAGAAAAATGGAGTTTTGGTTGACGAAGGATGTTAAGTATTTTCGATTATTTTCTCATAGTATATATAAAAAAAAAGGAACAATATAAGTAACAAAGCACGTTGGCCTGGTGGTTAGCGCGTTGGACGCGTATGCTCACGGCCCGTGTTCGAACCCCAGCGGCTCCATTTTTTCCTAACATTTAACTTTCAACCGGAAACCAGCCAAACCGTGACCGCGTTTCACACGGTTTGACCGGTTTAGCTCCGGTTCACCGGTTCAATACCGGTTTTGAAGCATTCCGACTTGTAAACCTGACCGAACCGGCTAAATGACCGGTTTCCCGGTTCAACCGGTCCGACCGGCCGGTTCGGTCCGGTTTTCATAACACTGCTAAAATGTACAATCACTCTTTCTTTACGATAGAAGGGAAAACTAGTTCCGACTTTTGTTGCCCTCTAGACCCTCCTTAAGATCTTTCTCAGTGGGAAAAACATTTAGGATGGAAATAGGTTGTGCTTTTCTTAACTAGATTTAAAAACTATTAGACCTGAGTTTCACTTATTATTTGATATATATATATTTTTTTTATTTGGCTTGGTCTTTTTGTGAATACATTACATAAAAGTCTTTAACTAGATTAACAAGTTTCGATGTTTAAATAAGTCTAAGATTTAAATCAAAATTATTAAATTATGTATAAAATTAATAAATTATATAAATATATAATAATAAATTATATATATATAATAAATATATAAGCTAATCTGTTAAATTAAATAGGTTTTGTTAAAAGGTCAAACCTACCGTAGTTAAAAGAGCATTTTAAAAAATTTAAGCTTAATTTATATAATAAATAAGCCAATAAACTAAGCCGTAGGTATCCACCTCTACGGATGTATTATATACTCTTGCTTAAAACTATGTGAATATAAATTTGTACTATTAACAATGGAAGCAATATTTTAAATTACGATTGTGCTTGCTGGTGCGTTGGCTGTTGCAGTCCTAATGCAGCCACTGCTTTTGTAATTGCATTGTGATATTTTGATGTGAACGGAGATCACCCCAATATTAATTCCACGAATGGAAGTAAATTACATACCTTTGCCATTTCTCTTCCACAGGTAATACACACAGGCGGGAAGAAGGACAATTACAAGTACAGAAGCGACCGAAATTGCCACTATCATCTTTTTATGAGATACTCCTTTTGATTCTTTGGCGTAATTGGCTGAGAAGAAGAAACCAGACTAAGCAGAGTCAAGCCAAATCTACGTGGTATCAAATTCAGAGAGAGAGGGAGTACCCAGTTCAACTGCATCAACGCGCACAAATAAATCTTGGCCTTGATCACTTAGCTTCTTCGTGTCCACTAAGTTCCCATACCAAGCCAAGCACCCACTTCCACCATTCCTCACATCAGCAGCAGCATAGGCAGTGCAAGAGCAGTTTCTCAAGCATTCCTGCTCACATCCCTCCAAACTCATGCCCTCTTTGGCAATTGCCATCGATGTATCAGGAAACTTCAAGCCTTCAACTTTGACAAACCCTTCTCCATTCCCACATACCGATATACCTTGTTTCCTCACACACCCTCCTGACCCATCTCTGTTCTCATACCAATCATGTGGGACTTTGGGTTCAAACCCAGGTAGACAAGTACACTTAAAGTCCTCAAAGTTCAAAGGGTCGCAGTTGCTGTTTGATCCACAGGTTCCATAGTTATCACATTGATCATTTGGTACAGACCAATACCGGCTCCATTGGCTCCTCTGGTGATCCCACGTAACTACTTGAAAGAAACCTGACTGATGAACTACTATCCTGGGGATAATGGACTTGTCAAACATATTGTATCTGAGTGCTACCTGGTTGTCATCTTCCACATAAGAAACGTTGAAAGTGGCCACATCTCGTTTCATATTGGGTACACCCGTGAATATTTCTCCGTTCCATGATCCACCTCGCCACCACGGAAGGTTCTGCTTGTACAAGAACAACTGGGGCTTCCCACTGGTGCTGAATTTCACTTTGAAGGTTCCGGTTCCTGGATCATCGTCGGTCTTCCAAGATTGGATGAACCAGCTCTGGTTAGTTCCTCTGTCAAAACCCAGTTTTAGATATGGAAGCATGGTGTCAGTGGGATGATCAAAGCTCTGCCAGATGACAGTTTTGGTGTTGTTTAGCAGCAGAACAAGGTTTGCTGTATCTGAGAGTTGGGCTATAACGCTAATGCTGTTTGAGTGGGTGACTGAAACATTGGTAGACCAAATGGGAATGCTGCTAAAATTGTGGTGGAGTACTAGATTTCCATCTGGTTTGATTGAGAGAACCCCAGAGGTGTCGTTGATGGGACTGTCTCTGTTTGCAACCCAAACAACAGTTTGATCTGGCAACTTGTTGTACCAAATTCCGACATAGCGGGAGGTGGATGTGCTTGGACTGAAGAATCCCAGAGCAAAAGTTTTGGCTTCAGAAACAAGAAGCTCGCCATCTCTGATGGCTTTGTCAGTAGTTATGGTATTGGCATCAGAAGAATTGCTGCAAAATGAGAAGCTGAGGAGCAGAATCAAAGAATTAAGCAGCCCATTGTTATGATCATGATTTTGGTCCATGAGAAGAAATACCACTATGTAGAGTAAAAGAGAGCCAGATAGTGACAATCTTTACTACTTGAACACTTGTACACAAACAATAATTATGTAGGCCTTTAAACCTTCAGCAAATGAAGCGTTGTCCTCCCCACGGGGCGATTGTGCTGACTGCTGACAGTGATAAAACAAAGGAGCAAGAGCCCGTTTAAGAAGAAGGAGCAAAACACCAATGCAGAAAATTGTATGGGAGAATATTTCTCTGTCTTGATACGATAACTTTGCATCTCATTTTATACAAGAATACAAAAAAAAGTCATTTAACTGAGAGCAGTACAAACTTCCCAAAAAATATGGATTACCATTAGTTACATATAAAAAGTTAGATTGCCAAAAAAATTCTAACTAAACTGATAAAATAATTTTTAGTCAAAACCTTCTTCTTTGATTTCAGCAAGGCAAATCACAAGCCTAACGCTGACACTCAACTAGCATTGATTTTTGCTCTTCAACACATACAAAAGCACAAAAGACTCTCACTTGGGTAGAAGAGTAATAGACTTGGGACACATTCGACACATTCTTTCTCACATCACTATCTGTCTTCTCTTTCGGATGGTTGTTTTATACTCTTACACACCTGAACAGTGAACACTAGCATCCAGCGACAGTAGGGGGGAAAAAAGGAAGAAACAGTTCTAATATATGAAGTATATCTCTAGTATATGATTAGCTGGCATGAACTTTTCCTAAGGGCTGCTTTCCATCCATGTACTAGCTCGGAATAGAAGTGAAAGTAATTGACGTTAGAGCCAAGCGAGACCCACACGTAATTAGGCACGGAAATTACTGTCCCTCATTAGCTGTACCAAGGCATTTTGAAGAAAATTCCTTTTGAAAATGAAGAGTTTTATGCAACTTGGGTTAGTCTGATTTGACAGATTCCAGTCCCCTCAGTTTCCACTAGTGCCGTGAAACGGAAGGTCCTTCCAAGATATGATGGTATGCACTCTTGTAATTGATGACTAAGTCTAAGGATACGCTATTCATCAACAAGTGGCGGCAGAGAATTGTCATGTAAATTGATCCATAATTTATTAAGTCACGCATTGGAAAAGCTTAAGGTGAGGATAAGGTTTTATTTTTAATATAAATAATCTTCTGTGTATTCAGATAAAATATCACCTCAAAGAGAATAGTTTAGAGTTATTGAATGTTCAACTAAGAAAGAAAGATTTATAACTTTTGGCTGTTTAAAAATTGTAATATTTAACAGAAAAAACTTGCAGCTTTAACGTTTTAGGTATCACGTTAAATTAAATATTGTATTTTTTATTATGCATTTATTTTTGGAATATTTGAAGTATTTTTATGGTGATTTAAGCTAAGCTCGGAAGGACTGTTTAGTTTGAAGATTCTAATTGTAAATGACCCGTTAATTTAGAAAAAAAAAACAAATAATTATTCAATTTGGGAGCAGGCGTAACTTGAGGGCCCTGTCTTCATTTTGAAAGCCACAAATGGAGTGGAACTCCAAATTTAGTTTTCTACTTTTCACCCAAGTATGGAAATCCAAGAGTCGTTTAACAGCTATTCCTATTTCTTTATGCAGAAATTAGAAATATCCAACAGTTAGCTTTATGTTCACATCAAAGATGTATTACTTTAGGTCATCAGACTTGACAACACTAACCTCTTTTTAATAATACTTTGGTGAGATAACGGTCACCTTCTATGATTAACGACATTGAAGCTACCATACAGAAGGAGCAAATAAAAGAAGGATCAAACTTTGAAATTGCTTCCCACTAAGGCATTCTTTCCTTATTCCAGACTTTCCAGTGGTTTAATTGTAATATTTTCTGTTAATAATTAGTAAATAAGTAATTAATTTAAATTGACAACTGACTAATTCAGTTTATGTATCCTTCCCTTAAGGGCAGATAATGCAACTTTAATTTTTATCCATTATTACCATAAAAATAAGAGTAATGTTATTTGTACATAATAATTTTTTTTAATATTCTTCATATTTAACTAATCATCATCATTCATTTTCCATTGTCTTTCGCTTTCTAAAAATGTTACCTGCAAATAACATTTACACTATTTGTTAGATTGTTAAAAAAATTTAATTATAATAATTTAAAATATTAAACTTTTAAATAAGAGTTTCAAGTCATATTATAATTTTTTTAGACTATCGTTAAATTATATATTATCATATTATTTAATTTTTTTAAATAATTATTAACATAATTAAGTTTTTTTATTAATTTATTAAAACATAATTAAATAATAATATAAAAAATTTAACACTTAAAATATGTCAAAATAAATTCTATAAATAATAGAATGCCAAAGTCTCTATATCACATTCTCAATTTTATTTTTTGTTTTTCTCTCTTTCTAATATCCCTCATTTTCTGTATCTAGAATCTAGTATATCTAGATTTCCATGAGCATTTATTGTTTTCTTGAATTTCCAAGGGATATTAGTCAAAATCACATAAATTTTAGGTTTTTATTTTATTTTTCCTGCTTTTTGTGTGTCCGAATCAAGTGCGTAGTGCCATTTTGGGTTGGGCCTTGTGTGTTCCTCCAATTTATCCTTTTGTTTTCTGAGGTGTTTGGGCGAAATTCGAGTACCCATCGGATGGTAGTCCTGGTGATTGATGGGCTTTGGTTATCAACTTCCTTGGAATGCTTCGACTGGTTTTTCACAATTAACAACAATAGGTCATATTTGGTCATGCATAGAGTCTGAATCTGAAAGGGATAGAAACTTAAGAGCGATGCAAATACCCTTAAAAAAAAAAAAACAGTGCTAGATAGATTACTTTCATCAGATTTGGGAGTATAAAATTTCTTTCAATCTCATTAATTACAACAGAGATAAGAATTTTTTTTTCTTTAATCTCATAAGTTCCATCTTCTGGTGTGTTGTCTATTTTTCATTGGGTAATGCGAATTCTGAGTTCTGTAGAGAAGCATGATCATGATGCCTGAAATTCAAAGTTTGTATTCTGAATCACTGTGTTTGTAACTATTAAAAAATGAAATTAATTTAATTGAATTTGAAAATCATTTTTTTATATTTAAAATTCATTATAAACTCAAATTACATTTTTATTATATAACATTTTAAACAAAGGATTTCATTTAAATAAATCAATTTTTAAAATTTTTAGTTCCAAACATAAAATTTTATTTTTTAAGTCAAATTAATATAAATTCAATTTTAATTTCATTTTTTAATGTTCCAATACTAATTTGGAAATTAATGGTCTGGTGGATGTTTGTGTTGACACGTGTGCTGGTGATGTTTTCTATTGCAGGATGAGGTAAAATTCTGAAAATTTTTTCTTGTATACATTTTTGCATTGTTTGTTTACTGAATTGACATGAATGAGATTCATGATAGAAAGTTATAATTTAACGGTTGAATTGATAAGAATTATAATATATAAAAAGTTATTAAGTGATATAAATATTTCTAGTCTTACGCTACACACCACACACACACACACACACACACATATATATATATATATTATATATATATATATATTTTGCGTATATGATTTTTTGGGTGTTGTTTTTAGTCGATCCAATAGACACGGTTACCATCAAAGCCAGAATTCTTAAGGAAATAATTTTGTTCATATTAAAAGAAGACTTGAATCTAGATTTGTACTTGAAACCACCACACACACACACACAACACACACACACACACACACCACACACACACACACACCAATATATATATATATATATATTATATTTTGCTATATTGATTTTTTTGGGTGCTGTTTTTAGTTGATTCAATAGACACGGTTGCCATTCAAAGCCGAATTCACAAGGAAATAATTTTGTTCATATTACAAGGAAGACTTGAATCTAGATTTATACTTGAAACCACACACACACACACACCACACACACACACCACACATATATATATATATATATATTTTGCGTATATTGATGTTTTTTGGGTGCTGTTTTTAGTCGATCCAATAGACACGGTTGCCATTCAAAGCCAGAATTCACAAGGGAAATAATTTTGTTCATATTAGCAAGGAAGACTTGAATCTAGATTTGTACTTGACACACACACACACACACACACCACACACACACACACACACACATATATATATTATATTTTGCGTATATTGATGTTTTTTTGGACACACACATATATATATATATATATATATTTGCGTATATTGATTTTTTTGGGTGCTGTTTTTAGTCGATCAATAGACACGGTTGCCATTCAAGCCAAATTCACAAGGAAATAATTGTTCATATTAGCAAGGAAGACTTGAATCTAGATTTGTACTTGAAACCCTTCTAGACTTGAATCTATGGTAACCTTAAGGAGCTTGGTATGAAGGATTGAAGGTACTTGCCTTTATTGCTAATCTCATCAGTCATTAGGAGCTGTTGGAGAACATAAACTGTCACCATGAGTTGACTGTGTTTAGGAAGAATTTTCTATTGAAAAATATTTGAATTTAGTGTAATCTTCTGCTGAGGAAAACTTAAATTCCTCATTTTTCTTTTAAATTTTGTGTTGAAATGCCATGGAGAAGAAATTATTTCAACAGATTTTGATTCTTTGCTTTGTGATTTTGAATTTGCGTTGCTGGTATTTGTATCTGGTCTAAATTACCTAACTTGATCTAGGTGATTTGAGTTTCTAACATGTGGGTGTCAGTTTATTCTCGTACATTCTCCTCTGTTCTATGAATTTTTAGCTCAGCTACTTGTAAATGTGAACTCTTTGTGTAGCTTGGCATTGTGATTTTAAAAGCATCACTGAAAAAATGAAACGTAATTTTCTTTTCTTATTGTGTTTCTCCAAGGATCCTTTGAACCTGGTAGCTGTAGTTGTATTGACCCTCTTTTACTACCTGATTATAAAGAAAAAACAAAGGGGGTTTAGTGTTAGGATACATTAAAGGAAGGCATTCATTCAATTCTGAAAATAATCACACTGTAAATTTTCTTTGATTTGAAGTGCTTGAATAATTTCTTACTGTTGGGAACTGCTAAAGAAGCAATGTCTTGTGTACATGGTAGTCTAGTGTTTCTAGCGTTTCGTCTTGTTATTCAAAATGGTCAAATGTAATTTCCATTTTTTAAATTTATTTTAATATCAAATTATTTTTGAAATTCTTTTTATCTCACTAAATTTTTTAAATTTTGTTCTGACTTAAAAACATTAATTTTTTATTAAATAAAACATAAGTTAACATTTAATTTCTAATTATATCAAACTTTAAAAGAGTTTAGTAAAAAATAAATAAATTTAAAAAGGTAATTTGATATATGGATAAATTTTAAGGATATAAATTGTGTTTTATCCTATAATAATTTATAATTAAATAATCATGTAATATGCGCGTAAGTCATGTAGTATGCACATGGGGGATGATTTCCTTTTCATTTAATAACAAAATATTTTTAAATCAAATCAAAATTCACAAGAATTGAATGAGATTAAAATTTTTTTAAAAGAATAATTTAATATTCAAATAAATTTTAAGAATATAAATTATATCTTATAATATTTAACAATAGTAGCTATTTCCTATAACATGAATTATATGCTAAATGATACTTGCCGTCAGATTACTTCATTGAACTTTTTCACAATTGAGTATAGATAAAATATTGGATAGACCAGCATCCTATTTTGACAAAGGCAGAGGTATTTGGGTCGGAGTCAGACTGATATGGTATTTAGATTGGCACACTTAGGCTGAAAAAGTTTCAGCTTAATATATAACTTTTGATATATTTCTTTTTTGGGTACAGATTATAACTCTTGATCTTATATTAAGTGTTCAATTCAATAAATAATGTTACTAAATACGGATAGCATCATCCTTACATTACCATCCCTATCATCAAAGATTCTAAATCATTGACACAAGTAATTTCCCACACACGAAGGAATGTTGACGAAATTGTAGAAGCGATTGTATTGAGACAGAGTTTACGTGCACCATAAGTCCTTATTTCTCTATGGTCAATGTCAATGTAAGTCCATCTTTTCCTTGGTCATGATGTGCCTCATTTTTTTTCCCTTTTTGGTATTGATGTGCATCATGTTCGGTTTTTTAAAAAATAAAAGAAATTCAGATATGTCAGTATGCAGACAAGGCAAAAAAAAATTAAGATCATATTATATGAAAATATTAAATGAGATAAAAATATAATAAATATGTAAAATATTTTAATTTTAAATACCAATTTTTTTACATGAATTTTGAAATAAATTTAATTATATAAAAATAAGTGTAGATTTTATCCAATATAATTATTTCACTGCACAAATAATATTATCATTCAATCCATAAAAAGTAAATCTACTTTTTCACTGCTTTTGGAAGTGTTCTCTGTTTTTACTCCTCCTCGGGTTTCTGTACAGAAAAGGCATTTACAGAAACAATAAACAAGGTTTCAACCTTAACGACGCTTGCGCAGCGCATGAACACATGGCAGAACCCATGCCGAGCGATTGTGTCCACCCAGAATTTTCCTGATTCGATATGGTTTGATTTTGACTTTCGCCATCAGACTTGAAGCTACAGATTCAGCACTGGCAAACCCACATGTCATGTTTGTGACTCTCATTGACAAGTTTATACATTGCGAACGGAGCTGATAAATCTATTGTTTTATGCTGCATTTGTGGTCAACGCCCTCTAGAAGGCTAGAAGTTCAGGCAAATTTTGTCGCCGCTAACACTAGCCAAGTAATATACTATTATCTTCTAAAGTCTTACATGACATTGGTCCACATCTGGGCTTTTTTCATATCTCAATCTGTTGCCTTGCTTTAATAACAAAATCAAGTGACGTGTTTGTTCGAGAACTCGTTGGAAAAGGATGACAGGAGAGAATGGAAATTCTTTGGAAGACACTCCCTACTATATTATCTCTAAGCACTTCATTCATTGTTAATTAGTGAATAAGGTGTTTAAAGATAATGTAGCAGACAATGTCTATCTAAATTTTCAAAGATGGTATGTTAGGCTATAAATGAAACGAGTTATTGGGGAATGGGTTGGCTTTATAATTAGCTGGTATAAAAACTTGGGTTTGAGTTTTGTTTTGTTTTTTTGGCTGGGAGAGGGAAATTTACTCCATTTTCACGTCAGGGCATTGCCGCAATTAGCCAGGGAGCGTTTATTATGGTTACAGATCGCCTATGAGAAATTCTAGCAAGAATGAATCCAAAATGTCTAAAAATATGCAGCTGGATCCTATCTCAATATTAATAAATAAACAATCTCGAATTTAATATTAGATGTAGAATGTTCAAAACTGATACACAGCCGACACAGAATTGGGTAAGTCTCATTACTCAAAAGTCAAAAATGTATTCAAGAAAACAAAGTTAAAGGTAACATTATTGAAACTAGGAATATCAAAGACTCGTAGTACTTGGAATGTTCAGACGAAGCAACCCGATATCAAGAGAATATCTTGGACATGCAGCAGCCTAATGCTGCTCCTCCATCTGCTTTGAGGAACAACTCTTGCCTTAGCACTGCAACATGGGAGATTCTACTCTCCTCCATATCTACTTCTTTTGGAGCTTCACTTTACCCTCTTTCTTTTCCAATATTGTAGTGTCTACGGAAACCTTAACTGCAACCCAGTCTCTTGGACTTAACCAAACCCTCGTATCTCCCAATGAAGTGTTCGAGTTGGGCTTCTTTAATTTAAGCAGTTCCAGAAGGTACTTGGGTATATGGTACAAGGACATTCCTGATAAAACAGTGGTTTGGGTGGCAAACAGAAACACTTCATTGGAAAATTCCACGGGAACTCTCAGGATTGGAGACAGGGGAAACCTGATTCTTCTTGATCAAGCAGGAAACTCCATATGGTCCTCAAATCAAACCCGGGCAACGAACCCTGTTCTTCAGCTTCTAGACACTGGGAATTTGGTTCTGAGAGAATCAAATGAGAGCGACCCTGCAAAATATCTGTGGCAGAGCTTTGATTATCCAACAGATACTCTGTTGCCAGATATGAAGCTAGGCTGGAACTTGGACACTGGCATGGAGCGTCGTATAACGTCTTGGAAGAGCCAAGATGACCCATCAAGCGGAGATGTTTCTTTCAGGCTTGAATACCATGGTCTCCCAGAAATTTTCTTGTGGAACAAACAGGTCAGGGAATTTCGAACTGGCCTGTGGAATGGTGAGACTTTTGGCGGAGTACCAGTGCTGGACACCATAGCTGGCATTGATGACAACTTGCATGCAGATGAACACGAGGTATACTACATGCCTTCCATGATAAATCAATCTCGTCTGTCTAGAATTACTGTGAACTGGACGGGTGAAATTCAACGATTTGCATGGATAGAAAGCGATCAAATTTGGAGACCAGTGTGGTCTGCACCAAGGGACGATTGCGATAATTACCTAGAGTGTGGTCCATATGGCATCTGTGACTCAAATGCTTTTCCGGTATGCAATTGTATTGAAGGGTTCCATGTCAAAAATCAGCAGCAATGGAATTTGAGAAATTTCTCTGATGGGTGTGAGAGAAACACAGATTTGGGTTGTGGGAATGATAAGTTTTTGCTCAAGAAGAACGTGCAATTGCCAGATACAACAACGGTGTTTCTGGACAGGAACATGACCCTATCAGAATGTGAAAATAAGTGCCTGAACGATTGCTCTTGCACTGCCTTTGCTAACGCGGAGATTACTCATGGAGGGACTGGTTGTGTGATGTGTAATGATGAGCTCTTAGACATGAGGCTGTTTTCTGTTGGTGGCCAAGATCTCTATATCAGATTAGCAGCTTCTGATGTAGGCAAGTTTCTACCGTGTTTCATTTTTTTAATGACTACTTTATATTTCTGTGTTTTAATTTGATATTTGGTGTTGTTATTGCATGTTGTACACTTGTACTTGGATAAGATATTAAGTTCACATAAGAAGAAATTCCACACTAGGCCAAATTTAATGCAAATTTCTTTTTTCGTTTTTTTGGTTACATTTAATGCAAACTTCTCAACCAAGAGTACTGCTTCTTCTCAGATGACAGTGACACACGATCTGCTGGTGGCTCTGAAAAGAAAAAGAATGTAGGAATGGCTGCGGGCATTGCAGCTGGTGTAGTTATCGTTATTTTGGGAGTGAGTATGTATTTTTTATGGAAGAAGAAGAAACTGCCGAGTATATTGAAAAGGAAAACAGAACAGAAAGGTAATACACAAGTAATACTAATGCCCATCATTTTATGTAGATACTGAAGTGATTGATGTGCTGCTTCACATAATGTTAAACTTCTTGTCTCTAAATTAGGTGACTTTTGCTGCTTCATATAATGTTGTTCTTGTTCTCTATAAACCAGGTGCTATTGATAAAAGTCAGAATTCGCTGTTACATGGGGCAATATTTTCAGGTAACAGAGAACATTTGGGTGAAAGGAACATGGATGACCTGGAGTTGCCATTGTTCGATTTGAATACCATAGCAATGGCTACAAACTACTTCTCTACAGCAAATAAACTGGGAGAAGGAGGCTTTGGCAGTGTTTACAGGGTAATTTTTTTTTCATATTGATTAATGTCATTGTATTGTAGATTCTCGAAGTCACAAAGCACCCATTACACGCGTAACACTGACACAAGTAAATTTGGGAATGCCAGGGTAGGTTGGCTGAAGGCCAAGAAATTGCTGTGAAAAGGCTTTCGACAAGCTCTGGGCAAGGAATTCAAGAATTTAAGAATGAGGTCAGATCAATTGCAAAGCTTCAACACCGAAATCTTGTACGACTGTTTGGTAGCTGCATTGAGAAGGACGAGAAGATGTTGGTCTATGAGTACATGGAAAATAACAGCCTTGATTATATTTTATTTGGTGAGTTATTTTAACTGACATAATCTACCTTCAAACTTTTTGATGAATCTTTGCAAACATATCTGGCTGATTTTGGACTCAAATTTGTATTCAAATAATTGATCTTTTTTAGAACTAATCAAAAACTGTTTCTAGACAAAGCAAAAAGTTCCTTACTAGGCTGGCAAATGCGCTTCAACATTATATGTGGAATATCTAGAGGGCTTCTTTATTTTTACCATGACTCTAGACTTAGAATTATCCATAGGGATCTCAAGGCAAGCAATGTTCTACTTGATAGAGAAATGAACCCAAAGATATCAGATTTTGGGATTGTCAGAATTTTCGACAGAGATCAAATATAGGAGAATACGCGCAAAGTTGTCGGAACATAGTGAGGACCCTAGTAACACCCTAGTTTTCTTTAAAATACCATGTCTAAGGACATAGTTATTCATTTAACTTGCTTCTGATATACAGTGGCTATATGTCACCTGAATATGCAATGGGTGGATTCTTCTAAGTGAAATCTGATGTTTTCAGCTTTGGGGTTCTCATGCTTGAGATCATAAGTGGCCAAAAGAACAGAGGATTTTAATCCTCAGATGACTTAAATCTTCTTGGACATGTAAGTGAGAAAGCTATGTTTACTGGAGTGGCAATCGTTTATTAATATTATCTTCTGCTAACATAAAATCTATTGTGCGTTGTGATAGGCTTGGAGGCTATGGAAAGAAGGGAAGGCTTTGGAATTGATAGATTCATCATTTGCTGGTTCATATTCAGCATCTGAAGTCCTGAGATGCATACATGTGGGCCTGATATGTGTCCAAGAACGAGCAGAAGATAGGCCTACGATGTCTTCTGTGGTCTTAATGTTGAGCAGTGAAACTACAATGATGCCAGAGCCTAAAAACCCTGGTTTTGTCCTTGGAATGACTGCTCGTGAAACTGACTCTACTTCAGTTAGGCAAGAAGAATCATACACTGTGAACCAAGTCACAGTTACAGTAGTAGATGGCAGGTAGGGAATGATAGAAAATTTTGTATATTTCAAAAAAAATTTGAATTGTATATGCATAAACAAGTATTTTTTTTTTTTAATCTTTTAAGGAGTCAACATTTGCTGGCAAGGGAAAAGAGATTTAAAACTGATTCCTCACCTTTAATGGAGAGTCAGATTATCACTTAAACTATTACTCAATGACAACATAAACAAGTTTAATAATTTTGAATCGAATTTCTTTATTTTTTTATCTCAAAAATGATAACATTGGAGTATTGTTGAGTGATTCTCCCTTCACTATGGTGTCATTAACTTGTTTTCTAGAGGTCATCAACTGACTAAAATTTCCACTTATATAGTAGTCCATCGAATTAATTAAAAACAGAACATTAAAAATACCTAGGACATGCTAATTACCCATGACGGCCTCTTAGTGTTTGGTCTCACTGCAACTATTTTTAGAAGTCAAACATTTTATTTCCAAGAGCCTTATTTCAATTGGCATCAAGGCTCTTGGAAAATTGCTTGACATACCAAGTTGTAGATCTTCTTTGTAAACAAAAAAAAAAAGAAAAAAAAAGGCTAACTTTTTCTTTTGGGGAATGCTTTTTTTTTGGCTTCTTGTTTTGGGTAATGCCTAAATTTAAACTTTAACTTACAACAGTTTGATAACTAATTATGGCCCATCACTTCAAAATACTTTTAGTTAGCTAATAGGAGATTTTGAAAGGACCCGATTAGAATTCTGCATTGCCCGTGTGCGGGGTTTGAATTCCCATTTTAATTAGTAATCATGTCTGATAGTTATCCCTCACGAGGAAGATCTCCGGCGCCCAAGAGTTAGTTGAATAACTTCTTTTCTAGGAGAAACATCCTTTGAGGTAATCTTCTAAGTGAGCAGGCCTTTGTTTGCCCATCCTTTGAATTCCTGGCATGCAACTAGTGCCCTAACCAATAGTCTTGGAGTAATTTATCCTTACTGTTATTCTGATTATAAAAAAAAACTTCTTAGTCATAACTCCTTACTTTACATGTCACTAAAAGAAATTTAGGTTTTGTAGAAATAAATTTTTCCGCCAATACTAAAAGTTGCCCCTAATTGTGAAATGTAGCAACATAAATCTTGCCACAAAGGAAAGACCAAAAACTATACTCCCAAATAGTTTTATCATGATCCTGCAACTGCAAGATGTAGAGAAAAATCCATGTGAGTGCGTAATGAAACTAGATGTCAACAATAGAAAGTAGCTTAATCTAACTAGTACGATTTAATGAAGGTATCTCTTCCATATTACACCAAAACAAGATCAAACTAGATCTCGAAGATGCTGCAACTACAAGACGAAGGAAAATTTACAGAATTTCTTAAAACTTTTTTGGGAATATACGAATGTGCTAGATGAGATCATACTTCTTTCACTACCTGGCATCTAGCATTGTGACTGTGACATGGTTCACGGTGCATGATTCATCTTGCTTACTTGAAGAAGAGTCAGTTTCCATAGGATTCCTTCCTAGGCAAAACCCGGGGGTCTTGGGCTGTGGCACTGATGCAGTGTCACTACTCAGCATCAAGACCACTGAAGACATTGTCGGCCTATCTTCTGCACGCTCTTGGACACTTAAGAGCCCAACTTGTATGCATCTAAGAACTTCAGATGGTGAATATGAATTGCCAATCGATGAATCAATCAGTTCCAATGCATTTCCTTCTTTCCACAGCTTCCATGCCTACAAGAAAGCACAATCAATTATCTGTTAGCTGAAGATGGTAATACTAACGAAGTAACCCTCTAACAAAAACGTATCTTCCACTTACATGCCCTAGAAGATTCAATTCATTGTTTGAGTAATAGAACCCTCTGTTCTTTTTTCCACTTATGATCTCCAGCACCAGAACCCCAAAACTAAAAACATCAGATTTCACTGAGAAGAGCCCGTCCATAGCATATTCTGGGGACATATAGCCGCTGCACATTAGAAAAATATAAAATAGTAAGATAACTGTGTTTGGTCTTTTAAAGAGTACTAGTGTTTGTGGTGGTACACTGGTACTCACTATGTTCCGACAACTCTCATTGTATTTGCTTCTGTCTGATCAGTAACAAAAATTCTAGCCATCCCAAAGTCTGATATCTTTGGATTCATTTCTTTGTCAAGTAGAATGTTGCTTGCCTTGAGATCCCTATGGATAATCCTAAATCTGGAATCTTGGTGCAGATAAAGAAGTCCTCTAGCTATTCCACATATAATGTTGAAGCGCCTTTGCCAGTCCAGAGAGGATTTTTTCGCTTTGTCTGGATCATGGTTATTATAAATGTCAAGTATTTGAATAAACATTAAATCCTGAATGAGCCAAACATGTCTGAAAAGAAAACATTGACAAGGCTTAAAGACACAGAATGTTGAAATTACTCACCAAACAAAATGGAATCAAGGCTTCTATTTTCCATGTACTCATACACCAGCATCTTCTCTTCCATCTCAATGCTGCAACCAAGTAGCCGAACAAGATTGCGGTGTTGAAGCTTGGCAATTAACTTGACCTCATTCTTGAATTCTTCAATTCCTTGCCCAGAGTTTTTTGATAACCTCTTCACAGCAATTTCCTGGCCTTCCATCAACCTGCCCTGGTAAAGCCACAATTATTCCTGTTAGGTGTGTAATGGCTGATACGTGATTTTTAGGATGTATTATGATGGCAGCTACAAAAACAACTTACCTTGTAAACACTACCAAAGCCTCCTTGTCCAAGTTTATTTGCTTCAGAGAAGTTGTTTGTAGCCATTGTTATGGTATTAAAATCAAACAATGGCAACTCTAGGTCATCCACGTTCCTTTCACCCGTGTATTCTCTATTACTTGAAAACACCACCTCAGTCATTAACAAATCCTGACTTCTCTCAGAATAACCTGGTTTAGTGACAACAAGCAAAACATTTCATCATTCAGCATAACTGCATATCATATACCATATGCATTCATATGGGGGACACCACTTGTGAGCTTTACCTCTGTGTTCTGTCTTCCCTTTCAATATAACTTGCAATCTCCTCCTGTTCCATAAGAAACAGATACCCAATCCCAAAAGTATAAAAGCTGCACCACCAACTGTAATGCCTACAACCTTAGCTGTATCATTTGTCTTGTGAGAACCACCTCCAGACCCTATGTCATCTGAGAGAAACACAATTTTTTTAGTGGAGATATCCACTTTAAATTTGGTCTACTTGTTAAAAGGAGCAGCTTTTATCATTAAGACAGAAGTAAGCGATGTTTGAACAAAAGCAAGGCAAATAAAATAAAGACAGAAAACTATGTTTCCACTTAACCAATTAAAAAGGAACCAATAAGCTCGTTACAAAAACGTGCTATAATTATTTACTGTGCACAAGAGAATGAATATTCATTGTGTTTGCATGGAATTCATGCAACAAAAGGGATCATGTGTCAAATTAGCAAATGGAGTTTGGCTACAAGCACCAAGAGAATGAAACCAATCAAATTGGTTCTGCTTTTCCCTCTTTTCTTCTTTTTCTGCATTTTGGTCCTTGTAAAATCAAACCCACTACTATATTTTAATAATGGGTTTTTCTATTAAAAAATAATCGCAGTCACAAAAAGGCTAAGAAGAAAAACGAGACAAGATTCTGTTTGTTTTAATTTGACGGACTCTCGTTTGAAACAGGCGAGCAACTTGGGAGGGCACCTACTCCCACCGAAATGGATCAAAATTCCCTCTTTGGGTCCCATCACAGAAGGTGGCAGCTTCGTTTCATTCACCAATTCCCGGTCCTTATTCCGCCAGAAGATGATTCAAACCCTTTTTTTCTCTTTCATTTTTCCATTATCTCTTAAACTCAAATACGATCACCTCTATAATACATTATCACATTTATTCTCACATCATTAAAATATTTAATTTCAAGTAATTATTATTATAGTTAAAATCTTATAATCATATAACAAACATATGATTAAATAATAATATAAAAAATTTTATATTAATAATAAATAAATATTAAACCATAATATTATGAAGATGTATCCATGCTTGAAGTTTGATCCAATTATTATAACTATAGATAACATTCCTCTATTTAGTTTAAATAACGATAACATATGGGAAAAAATGGTCACTTCTTTTTTTCTAAAAAAAAAAGTAAATGCAGAAATTTTTTTTATTTTTGGCCATGATAAGCCAAAATCATGTGCAACATCACCATTTTGCATTAATTGTGGAAAAGGAAAGGGTGAAAATGCCTTGGGCATTGGAGAGTCAAAAAGGTTGGCCCACGACACACCGATTCAGATTTCAGAGCCGAACATTTAAATTGGGGGGGCCCATGTTGCCGTCGCGGATAGCAATGCACGAAAAGCAAAAAGCTTCTAAGATCTAACTCTAAAATCTATAGAGTGGGCCCACAAAACTTTTAAAAAGTTATCTAAACAAGTATTTTATCCCATTAACTCACGCAACCAATCAAGGGACAGTGGACAGTGGAGGAGTAATGCACTTTACGCACATATTTTCCTCCTCAACAAACACCTAACTTAGGCATACCAGTTTAATTGCCTCCATCATTTTTGTTTTCTCTTTTAAGTTTGGAACCTACTTGATTCGTGTAGGTTTGTTTGAACAAAAGCTTGATATGGTTAAATTACCACAAAAAAAAGAATTTAATTTTAATATAATATCAATATAATTTTTTTTAAATTATCATTTAATTACGTATTATCAAAATATTTAATAAATTTATCTATATCAATAATTATTTAAAAAATTAAATATTTTTAATAATATATCAACATATAATTAAATAATAATATAAAAATTTTTTTACATTAATAATATATTAAAATTAAATAAAAAGTACATAATTTAATTATTTAAGTATTATTACCTTATTTTAATAAGAGTACTTTTTAAATATAATAATTTATTTATAATTTTTTATTACAAAAATTATATGAAATTATTGATATACTTAAATTTTAATCTGATAAAAAATTTAAATATAATCACATTAATATTTGTGCATTTTTTTGTAAAAATTTAATTCTAATACAGTATCATTGTAAATTCCATTTAATTATACGTTAATACATGTGATTTTTTAAATAGTTATTGTTATAATCAAAGCCTATTAATAATATGTGAATATATGATTAAATGACATTATATCAAAATTTTACATTCATCATGGATTACAATTAAATCTTATTTTATGATAAATTCTTTTTTAAATGAGATCTATATGATGGAATAAAAATGAAAATGTAAAAGCAATGGGACCAGAAGCGTTTAAAAGCAGGTGGGCAGGTGCAGCCCGCAAACAACACAACGCCAGTCCACTCGCTTTGCTTCCAATTGCGTTGGCATACAGGATGCTACATCTCCATCCCAACTCAATTTACTAAGCATTAAGCAAGGACCACCAAAACCCACGAAATCTCTCCCTAAGTTTCGAACCCATTTCCCATCAAAATCCCTTACTTGGTTAAACTCCAAACACCAAACAAAACCAAACCTTTTTTCACTTCACTTGTGATTAAATATACCAAGAGGATAATTGTTTTTTATTGAAAGAAATTGCACTCAAATTTTCTCTCTATTTCTTTCTTTGGGCACATACAATTCTCATTTTCAACATGACTAACGAGTGCTACTATAGACAGATTTGAACATAAGACCCTGCATGTCCAACGAGTTCTATCTCGATCTTGTCTCTTAGCCGCGCTAACTTTTCTAACACTTGAGGGTCAAACATTCTCTCTCGTTATTTCAACGTCTGTGAAATTTGTTAATGTGAATTTCACAAAGTCCTGAAATCACATCTTCTGTATTTGTTTTAGTTTTTAATCTTTCCAGGACCATCACCTCCAAGGGTCAGGTTATTCATTCCTAGTTTCACTTGAAAAAGAAAAAAGAAAAAAACTACCAATATGAATCACATTCAATCAGAAATATGCATACACCCCGTTAACCAAATTGCTAAGAACCATATGAATATGAAAGAGAAAATCAAACCCAGAAGAAGTAACATACCTAAATCACAAATAAAAGTGCAAAAGGAACCACGTACCTACATCAGAAGCTGCTAATCTGACATAGAGATCTTGCCCACCCGCAGGATACTGCCTCATGTCTACGAGCTCACCACTCCACATAACACAACCAGTTCCTCCGTTGGTGATCTCAATGTTGGCGTAAGCAGTGCAGGAACAGTTCCTGTGGCACAAATCTTCACATTCCATGAGGGTCATGCTCCTGTTCACAAACACCGTGGTTGTCTCAGGCAACTTCACGTTCTGCAGGTGCAAAAACTTGTCACTCCCACAGTCCAATTCTGTGTTCCTCACACACCCATCAGACCCATCTCTCAGATTCCATGCCTGCTGATTCTTTGGCCGGAACCCTTTCATACAGTTGCAAACCGGTGAAGCATTTGCGTCACAGATACCATATGGACCGCACTCTCTGTAATAATCACATTGATCTTTGGGCGCATACCAAAATTTGTTCCAAACTTTGCTGTCTTGTATCCACGTTAGGCGTTGGAGTTCACCAATCGGGCTCACAGAGAGTCTCGAAAACAAGGATTGGTTCTCAATAGAGAATGTGTAGTATACCTCGTGTTCATCTGCAAAAAACACAAACTTTATAGAATCTGTGCCAGGTAGCATCTCTGGCACCCCGCTGAATCTCTCACCATTCCAAGGCCCACTTCGATATATTATCTCCCGTTTTTTCCACAGGAAAATTTCTGGGAGCCCACGGTAATCCATCTTGAAAGAAATGTCTCCGCTTGATGGGTCTTCGTCTGTGATCCTCCCACGACGTGATGTGCCTCTCCATGCCGGTGTCGAAGTTCCACCCCAGCTTCATGCCCGGTAACAGGGTATCCGTCGGGTAATCGAAGCTCTGCCACAGAATCTTCGTGGGGTCGTTCTCGTTTGCTTCTCTGAGAATCAAGTTCCCAGAATCCAAGAGCTGAAGAACTGGGTTCCTGGCTGCGGTTTGATTCGAGGACCATATGGGTTTCTGAAATTGATCGAGGAGAATGATGTTTCCCCTGTCTCCGATCTTGAGAAATCCAGTGGAATCCAGAAGTGGGGTGTCTCTGTTTGCAACCCAAACCACTGTTTTATCATCAATGTTATTGTACCATATACCCAAGTACCAGGTGAAATTGCTGTTAGAAAAGAAACCCAGCTCGAAATTTTCCTTTGGGGATAAAAGGGTTTGGTTATTTCTGAGAATTTGGGTTGCTGTCAAAGTATCAGCAGAGATTGAAATTCTGGAGAAAAAAGTAAGGTGAAGAAGCAAAAGAGGAAGAAAGGGAGGGGGGGTAACGAAACCTCCCATGTTCGAAGTGCACGAGTGGAGAGAGTTGTCTGTGAGAGTAGGCTAAGTACTTGGTTTCTTCATGTGTAAGACAATTTCTTGGATATTTTCTCATGCCATGCTACTTCCATCTCGTTTCTCCATTGAACACGGCTTTCCCAATTTTGAAAGGATAAAATATCTCTACTATATATCTTACACCCACGGACTTTCGGTGCTTTGGGCTCGGTAATTTGGTATTGCTAGGTCAATACTCCAACAGTAGGAACACGACCAGATTTGGAATTAAGACCAATAAAGACAAAAGACTAGTTTTAAATGAGAAAATCATTTCAATTTTCAAAACATGAGAAATAATTAATGATGGGGAGATTTAAACAATATTCAATTATTTCCATTTTTTCTCTTTTTTCAATTTAGGTGGACCGATTTAACTTAAAACATAATCACTTGTTAGTTGTCAATTCAGGCATGATTATTATCAAGAGAAAATTTGTATAAATAGTAATGTTTTTAAGTAATGCTATACTTACCCTTCTTTTTTTAAAGAAACACACACTTCTTGTCTTTATGGCTATCACTTTTTTCAGTATACTATTTGGAATTCAACGTTCTATATTAACATATTTATTATTATTTTTCTGTGTGTGTATATTTTTAAGTTCATGTTTAGACAAAATGGTGACCGGATCAACTTAATATAAAAATAGTATAATTCTTTTAAGATCGTTACTTAATTACACTTTGGTTTAGATTTGGCAATATTTTTTTTCATCACTGTGAGATAAGTTTTCATCTAATTAGGTAACCAAATATGGATGCAATTTAGCACGAAAGAAAAACGGAGGCTGCAAAACAACCCAACAATAAAATAGCCCCTTTGTTGGTAAAACATATGCCAACTGATTTTTGTGCTCCATTTTAGCGAACAATGCATTATATAACCATCAATGACAAGATTGTGTGCTATCATCAATTCAAAAAGAAAAAAAAAATTCTCATTGTTGTTTTATTTTAATTCACGAAAGTGTACTACATTCTAAACTATTAAATCATGAAAATGTATTACACTTCAAAGTTTAAACTAAACCTACAGCCGTTAAAAACACTCCACCGACGTGCCGACCTATTTGGCCCATAAATTACCTTCAAGTTAGGTGATATATTTAAGAAATCATATTTTGTTGAGAAAAGGACAGTAAAGCGAAAATATTAATCATACAATAAATTAATTTAATTAATAATTTATTTATAGTTAGATACAATAAAATTTATTATTGATAATTAATTATAAACAAATTATTAATTAAATTAATTTATTATATAGTTAAAATTTTTATATCACTCTAATTGAAACTCTTTTTAACGTGGCCACCTAAAAGGTCGTTCATCATTTTTTTTTCACTCTATTCAACCCCACAAAACACATCTCTCGAGACATGCCAGCTCTTTTGATAGCTCTGCGTGTATCTATATAACATTTTATTATCTAGCTCTTTTTTTTTTCTCTCATCATAATTCATGCATGAATAATTTTTTTAGAATTCGAGCCAACTAAAAATGATACACTCAATAATATGAAAATATAAATCAACATTGATATTAAAGAAATAAATTAAAATGCGTGTGTGTGTGCGATAAATTTACAAATTTTAATGCTACAATTTTTAGTGATAAAAAATTAAGCACTAAATTTATATGTTTAGAAAAATTATTTTAAGTATTAAATATATATATATATATATATATATATATTAAAAATTTTAGTTGCATCTAATAAAAAATGATATGATATTAATGAAAAATACTATTATTTAACAATTTAAATAAGAAAATATTTGATATTGAATCTATTATTTTTTGGTAAAAAATAAAAAAAGATTATTATTAAGTGACTTTTTATAAGTCAATAAGAATGAGTCAGTAAAAAAAATTAAAAGAGGTCAACGAATGAATTCTTTTTGCCACTGTTGTAAAAAAAAAAGGCGACTTCTTATGAGCTAAATGTTGTTGAACATTTTAAGTTTTTATTTGTAGTAGTGAATTGAATTTTCAAACAGCCCCATAAATTTTATTAGAACTTCTTTACACAAAAAAAAATTACAAGATTGAATCCATTAATTAACTGATGAATACCACAAAAGCAATACAAAAGATAAAAAAATCCAAAGGATTGAGAAATACATGATTTATTTACGGCGAAGAGTAGCAGCCTTTGGTGCCGTTTTGTGGGATGAGAAAGATGCATTTGTGTGTTTTTACAAAAATAACTTTCTAAAAATATTTTTATAATTACACTTCAATAGTTATTTTATTTTATAATTTTCAAATATATTTGCAATTTTAATATTCATTTTTTATATATAACTAATTATTTTATAATAAATTAAATGGACACTTAAGCTGTAGAAAAATAAATATATTATATATTTAAATATAATACCTTGTTTTGGTTTATATTGATCAATTTATCCTTTTAAATCGTGGACAGGACGGTATTAAAAAATTATAAATTACACCAAACCAAATTGTTCAATAAACAGATCAAACTAAATCACTGTTTGATACCATTAAACTAATTTATTTAATTTATTTTAGATTTCTAAACAGCCTTGAACAAGAAAAAAATATAAAAGAAAGAAAAAGTTAAAAGATTTGCATGTTTTCCCCTTCTTTTTCTGTCAAAGTATGCTAAGTCTCGCTTTTGAACCATTACGCAGGTGATGCTTATAATATAAAATAATCTCGTGTGCCCAAGAGCGACTCACAAAAATCATAGAAAAAGAAGAAAAAGGATTATTTTTCTGGTGTCTGAGCTGAAGTGAGTGAAATCTGAACAACATCGTAGAAACATGAAGTTAACTTTTACGAAAGGTCAAGGACCATAAGCCTTACCTTTAGGAAAGTATCCCTTCGCAACTGCTGCAGTTTTCACACTCATGGATTGGCCCTTATGGCCCTTGGAATATTCAATATAAATTGCAGTAATGTAATGGATATAATGTTTATTTTGGTATGAATTAAGAATACTTCAATAAAATTTGAATAATTTGAATCTTTTTATAAATTTAAATTTTTTAAATTGGTAATGATAATGGTACTATATTTTTTAAAAGATGCAACTTATAAATATTTAACTGTAGTTCTCATACTTAAATGTATAATTTATTTTTATTATATTAATATCTTATGAGTATAGATATAATATTTATTTATCTTTACTTAATCTAACTTTGAGAATATATCAAAATTAAGATAAAAAGGAATACCAATTTAACCGTCAGATCCGATTCAGAGACGGTGTAGTGCACCCTGTTCATTGGAAAATAGTTGAAGGCTTTAATCCTTGATCCTTCAATATAAGTTTGCATTAGTGCCCATCGAGCAAAAATACCTATTTATCAGGGCTAGCTGTCCCATCAGAAAGCCTTTAGTTCGAAAAATATTTTTTTATTTTTAAAATTTTTACATGAAAATGTCAGATACTTTATACGAGAATGTTAAAATTTTCATGTTTGGTATAAAATTTTTAAAAAATATTTCTATATAAAAATGATTCTCTTAATAATTTTGTCCAACATTCTTATACTTTCATTTTCATGTAAAAATATTTTTTAAAAATATTTTTTAAAACATGAAAAAATAATTCCCAAAAATAATTTTTCCAGACTTCAACCAAACGTCTAATAATGTATTAGTCAAAGTGTGTGTTAGTAGTTAGTAACTTGGTATATACTTCCTTTTTTTATTATTAATGTTGATATATTATTGATTATTTATGTTTGGCTTTTTTTGTTATTAATGTTGGTCAGGTCAACCCAAGCCCGTTTTCAAAATATGAAGTTGAGCTTAATGTTAATCTGACTGAAGTCTGTCAACCAAGTTATGATTAATTAACCACCAACTGCTATGTTTACATAATTGTAATTAATTATATTATCGTTTTCTAGCCAATAAATTCGGCAGTTTGAAATACAGCGGTACTTTGGGGCTGGTTTCAAGATGTTCACGACGAAAAAATTGTTGAAACTTGACTATGCTGGGAAATCTAATTAATATCTAGAATCAAACTGTGGGATTTTGCAAGCATGTTATGTTCAACTCAGATAAATGATCAATTAATGGAAGCTTCGTGAAAGAAAATCACTAGGGACACACAATCAAAAAAATTTTTTTGCGGGGGGGGGGGGGAATTCCCAATCTTTGTTCGAGAGATTTAATTTTGTTAAACATAATAATGATTTTAATAAAAAATTGTGACGTCTCATATGTTAATAATATCAACAACTTTTAAATTATTGCTGAAGGAATATTTGTATAAATGTGATGGTGAAAGTACCCAATATAAAAGGTAGGTACTATAAAAATGTTTAGTATATAACATACACTTAATAGTATAGGTTTGGTTTTAAAAATAAGTAATCTATTGGTATGATATATTTTTAATTAATTAAATAATTAAAATTTAATCTTATTATTATACATTAAATTAAATTTTAACATATATAAAGTAATATAAAAGTGGGCTTATATATATTTGGTATATGCTTAAGGTCAAAAACTTGAGGTAGCATTTTAAACAAAAAACACAAGATAGTTGGTTCTCATTTTCTATTCTTTGTCTAAGACATTAAAATATTAAAATAAAATGCTCAATATTATGAGAAAGGAAGACTTTAAAATTTTAGGAAATTTTTTTACAATTAGAATTAACTTGAACTCGTTAACCGTACCTAAATCTTAATTTGCTTACCTAACCATTTGAGCTATGGCAGATGTTGAAATCTGAAAAATGCTAACACATTTTTTTAATAATATTACTGTACTCTTTTTTTTCTTTCACTTCACTTCTATTCGTTTCCTTGAATTAGAAACTGGCTTTTTCCTGTCTCTGGTTTTTTCTCAAACACAAACCTTGGAAGGAGATCCAAGTATCCAATTGCGAGAAAGAGAGGAGAGGAAAGTGGACTCTTATTTTGTTCCTTCGCTTCCTTGCAAACCGATGTTTCAGGTTCACAAAAAAAATTTATAAAACTCAAGAAAAGTAGCCCATTGTATTGCTTGATAACAAAAAAGCAAAGTGTCTAACTTAGCTTTTTAGTAAGCTGAATATTATAGCTAGAATACCACAAAATATAATTGGGATCCATTATTTTCTGGGCAAAAGATTTACAAAAATTATTTGTAATTTTTTAAAAAAATGATATTATCATTTCTTAAAAATAAAAAAATAATTTATAACCAGTAAGCATATGGGTTAATATAAGCACATGTTCAAAGTAAGTATACTTCATTGTTTGGTAAGCACCTGTCCAAAACATGATTCCTTACCAATAAGCACGTGGATTAATTATATAAAGTTTAAAATGATGGGTTATTAGTTATACTTCACTTTTTCAAATTAAATATGATTTTCTCCGCCATGCTCAAATTATGAATTATGAGACCTAACTTGTGGCCGATTGTGTTAGGTAAAATATCGATCTCTTCGGGATTTTGTTTGGAAGTGTTCTATTTCGAAGTCGATGAGATTTGGCTGCTGAGCAGAAGTAATCCAAAGCACAAAACCTATTGGGTCCGTACATTACTATGCATAAAGTTGAAATATAAAGAAAAGAATGTAAATGAGCATGTGATAGAGGCGGTGGATGATCGTGACTTCATGAATGGTAAACTCACAAAAATTATGAATAATCACTTGTACTTTTGGTAGGATTGCAGCTAAGCTTTGATTTTCAGTACCCTAGATTTGTAAACTACGTTTTAACGGGGCGTAGTACAAGAACTCCTTTTGACATTTATCACGTACAAATCCTTATCACTTCAAGAAACTACACTCTTCTAATACTGCAACCTTTTTTTGGTTACAACTTTTACTGCAATTTGAAGTTTCGAAAGGCACGTGATATTTGAAAGCTGAGAATGTTACGGGCCAAAGTGTATGTAATAATTCTATGAGACTGACCAACCTAGTGGTGACAGTTTGTTAGTTACATATGATTTAAGCAATGTCAAAAATTGAAATCCTTCCAGTTTAAAATTAATTTCCTAGGATAAAGGATTCTTTTTTGAATATTTTTAGCCCCCCTTAGGTGCCTACTTCAATCTAAGGAAATGAACTAACTCCACGTACAAAATTTGATTCGCTATATTTTTATATTTTCTAATTCGAGCTTTTTGGTGATCTACTCAATCCTTGTTTTAAATTGATGATATTTCAAGCTAGTTAAGGATTTTTTTTTTTTTTGCCATTAGGCATTTGATTTGATAGTTATCCACTTGGTAATAAATAGGTGGCTCGAGTTTGAACCCCAAGTACACTTAAAAAAAAGTTAAAGTTTTCTTTTCTAAAACTACACATTTTCTGTTACTTCTATTTTTCTTAATTTCTTAAATATAAATACCCTTACTATGTTTGCATCTTGTTTTTAATTATTTTAATAGATACATTGTTGCTGTTTTGTTTTTTAAGATAAAAAATTGAGAAACTGTAAGCAATAAAATGCTGTTAATGTATACATTACTTTATTTGGCTATCACAAAAATAAATACTTATATTGTCAATTTCAAGAGTTTCAATTATTAAATATATAAAAATGCATACACAATTTTATATTTTTAACACACTCTTTTTATTTAGTTGATCACTTACTTATAAAAAGTTTTAATAATATGTCAAATACAAAAACTCTTTAAAATTTATTAAGTGAAAATATAAAAATTATTTTATAACTCTAACATTTCATCAAATTTGGTAAGAGATTACAAATTACAATATCATATATATGTTGAATTAAAATCTAAGGGCATGCAAAATTGAAGTAATTTAGAACTTCGAAATAAACTAGAATTTACTCCATATGAATCAAAATAATATATTATTCGGCCTTGATTGAAGCTTTGTGTTTGTTAAGTTTTGCAATATTACTTAAGGTAGTTAATAACCTTATAAAACAAAATAATAAGATCGTAGCCAACACTAAGATCCGATAAAGTCCTTTCATTTATGGCCTTATTACCTGCTGATATTTGTTCTCCTAATTTAGGAGAAGTAATAAATAAAAAAATTGATTTGCAAACGAAGATGCAGATGCTTGAACAAATTTAACTATAATTAAAAAAAAAAAGTAGCAGAACATTTTGTTGCTATGTAAATTCAAATTTGAGGGACATAATGTTAATGTAATTGCACATCTGTGTGAGGTGAACATTTTAGACCATTTTGAAGATAACTTTGAGTTCACAATGTAGTATGTTAATATACCATTGATGGATTTAAAGAGGTGTAAGAAAGAGCCAAACTTTGCTACGGATAAGCAAACTTGCAGTTGATGAAATGGAAGATAAAGTGTTGTTTTCTTCGCCAATTGCTTCGTTGGAGCCATTTTGGAGATGGGTAGGGTACGATATTCTGGACAGACGTACAGAAAGTTCCAAATATTTGATGCAATTCGCACAACTCCTTGAAATATGATGGGGAAGAAGATGGTTACTTTCTCCGATGCGTTTGCTTTTGAATGTGAAAATGAGTTTGTCAGTGGTATGTGCCAACGAGGGATCTATCAAGTTAGTTAAACAGTCCGTGTATGTGTAAGCATATGCGAATCCAAACAAGCAGAGAGGCTGGGATATCCACAATCATGTTATCTTTTAGTAAAACGCTGTTTAAAATCTTGATCGAAGCCAAAATTCTTCCATTCATTTGGTTACTAAGAGATAAAGTTTGGCAATTAACTGCTCGAGATTTGTCATTTTTCTCATATGCTGAGTGTTGAGGAGAAAAACAAGATTCACTCTGTGTTTTATTAAGCAATGAATAAAATCTTGCTGTTTGTTTGCATTATTTGGTGGGCTAGAAACATGCAAATGTTGGGTCGGAAAAGTTGAATGAACATGGTGGTCACACTTACCAGAACTGCCTATGTTATCTTGGCACAAATCACAGAGGGCAATAATACCTGTTATCCCTCCAATGATTCCAATTTAAACCTCCAAAAAAGCAATTATATCGCTCCTTAATTTTGCAAACTTGAGTATGCTTAGTTGAATAGATAAAAATTAAAGAATTTAAAATCAAAAGTTATTTTTACAAATTTAATATAATAAAAATATAAAAAATAAAAATTTGAAAAATTATTTTCATTCCGCTTTTAATTCTCTGTTTTCCTATTGGTTCATCATATCATACACTCTTTTTTTTTTGAGGCAATCATATCATACCCTTAAATGGCATGACAATTTAGAAAAAAAATCCGGTATTTTTGGATTACAGTCACGGCGGGTGACATGGGAATAATAGATAATAGATGGATCTTGGCCATTTTGGGATGTGTTTTGCCTTTTGGTCATTCTCTAATCCAATAAAATCCAAAGGTGCTTTATCAGAAATGCATTCAGATTTCACTCGAGGGATTTATTTTTTAAAAAAATTACAATTTATATCCGTTAATAAATGAAAAATAAAGAAGTGCAATCTTAATAATCACAGAATCTTCAGTATTAACTTAATAAGACGGAAGGGCAAAAAAAAATGAAACAAGAAACTTCCTCTGGGTTCTTGGTAAAAACTAAATCCATATCACACGAAATTATGGAATCCACAGAGCAACTTGACCCAATTCAGTATTTGGAAGTAAGGACAGTGGCGGGCCCAACGGGCAGAAATTTTTATTTGCTTCTAATGAAAGATAACACATATCGCTGAAAGTGAATGTGTGCCCTTAGATTAAATTTTATAATATTACATAATAAAAGTTTATAAATTTAAATCATTAAGAGTTTGAGTACTTAAAAATACTTAAATTTTAATAAATGAACTTCACATGTAATAATAAAAATTTAAATTTTACTAAAAAAACCAGTTCTAAAGAAAATTATCCTCACATATTTCAAGTGAGGTTTATACCTCTAGAAACAGATACCTAAAATTTTTATTCGGTAAAGGGTTGCTTGGCGGCTCCAAGTAGTGTGGATATATATATATTAACGCCTGTGGGTCAGGGTATAGATTTGTATATATTGTTAATGTCAGCTCTTATTTTTCTGAGTTGAAATCAAATATCAGTTTTTTCGATTCTCATCAAAGTACTAATTAGTTTTCGTTATTGTTGTTTTTTTTTTTTTCAAACGTTTGAGTTCTCCTTTGGGAGATGTCATGGTCTTCGAAGAGAACATCGTAATGAAACTCTTACATGATAATTAACAAGGATTACAACTGTAATATATTCTTAATGTGTATCATACACTATTCAATTTTAGTGTCATGTCAAAAATGCAAGTTCTTTATAATCCATAGATGAAATATACGCCGGTATTAAGCATTGCTTTGTGCTTGGCCATGCGTGATGGTCAAGTTGGAGCCAGATAACATTTAGGTGATTTTATTGGGCTATCTTTAGTTTTATGTGGCTACAGTTATTAATTCATCCAAGTCGAATCTTTTTTTTTTTTCTATAGGTACAATCCGAGAATCGTTTTAACACATCAGTAATAAAATTTCGTCTTGTAAAAAGGTAAATTGTTATTTTTTATAGGTAAAAGTACCACATATTAATCTCCCTCTTCACTCTTATTATTGTGAGACATCTTATTAATTAAAAGAGTTTCTGAAGGCAATGAAAAAGGAGAAAACAACTCTTGACTTAACGACTCATTTATATTCACGTCCTTCTAGATACAAAAAACAATGAGACACTTCGAAGCTTGAATGTGTTCGAAGTTCAAGCACCAATGGTGAAAAGGGTAGTTTGCTGACTTAAATGCACGGGATATGGAGTATTCCAAATTTCATCGGCGGCATGTGGAACACACAACAACATGACCACGTAGGAATTCTTTAGACCATTCACCACTGCCACCCTAGTTTTTATCTGCATAAGTATATGTACAAACTGCATACATGATGGCGTGAAGTATAAAAGTCTCATATTCCCATTTCAAAAGTCTTTCTTTTTAATTCAAGTGCTACACCGGCACACCCCATGATGCGACACTAGTTTTTCTATGGTGCCTAACCCATATAAGAAACCTAGACATTTTTCTCTTTTTATTGGCCAGGGGAAGCATTTTGATGTATCAAAAATATAACATTAATATATAATATATTATATATATATCATTACAATGGATAAATTCTCGGGATAGCTTTCACAACGAGTAAAAAAAAAACTTACATGCTATGTTACTTTTAAGGGTGAAAGGGGAGTGCAGAAAAAAAACTGACAAAAGGCAAATGCAATGGTTCTATCTCCTGCCACCATTGTACTGTCAATCATTTGAGAATCAAGGCCTTCCGTTTGAAACTCTCTATCGCTCTCCCCCAAAAGATATCCTCGTGGAAGTAAACAAGGGTTCTAGGCAAGGGAAGAGGTTGTTGTTCACTTCCACAGCATCTAACACCAAAACAGAGGACAATGTTTGGTCTATGAGCTGCTGAAATCTTGGACACATACTCTATTTGTATGCATTCTCCAAAGCCTTTTATCTTTAGGACTTAAGTCACGAATGGAAGGATCACACAAGCTCCAATTCCTCTTGTGTTCATTCAAAAGATGCAGGCTGCAACCATTTCCCATCATTAAACATTAGTTTTTACACTGCAAAACTTAGGCTAAAATAGAGTTCTTTCTAACAGTGGGGTGCAGTCCCACCAATATGTGTATACAGAAATATTATTTCTATATCCACTTTTTCTCCTT